>JAGDQP010048327.1:0-14780 GCA_022664845.1 Lepisma saccharinum
CTCTAAATATAACAGAAAATACTGCATATAATATTTCCTCTCTGTCTTGTTGTAAGAATTAGGACAGAGGAAAAAAAACGTCCGTACAGCGATATCAACTGAGTTAGAACCTAAATTTTGGTCCATATTAGTTTAGACCAATTTGTTCCATATTATTTTTTTCTTGCAAGTTCAAAGCATCAGGATCATTCCCCTGCACTGAAACTAATTTCTCTTACTCCATCTTTCTCTAACAGAAGAGCACCTTATTGTAGGATTTCTTTCGATACCCGGAAAAAGGATATCTGAATAGCCTTTCAAAAGAAAACTAATCATTTTGAGCTTGTGTATTAAAAGAAACTTGTTCTTTCTTTTAGTCTTTTTTTTTTATTTAGTATTATTTTTGTATGCCAAGAAGAAGGAAGATGTATCCAATACGAGTCTGAGAAGAAGTATTCAATCAAAAATTTTCCTCTGATGATATTCGCATTGAATATAAGCCCTTTTTTATTTGAATGTCTATCTTCCTTGCTTCCTTCACAACGTATGACACACATTCATACATGTATTATTAATACTGGCTTTAAGTTATTACTTTCTTCCTCCCATAAACGACTCCTATGTATAACGTCTAATTCAATACGAAGAACTTCAGTAGAAGTCGACGAAGGAATCATAAGATATTTGGTTTCATTTTGCATGTTCAAGGTTATCTAGTGAAAGGTTCGTATTTCATTAGTGTTCCTGCAAAATTCTTCTTCTCTTCTTATATATATATATATATTTCTATTTTCAGCCTACGTATTGGTTATATTCATTCGCCTTCTTATTTTATTCATAATAAGAGCCAATTTAAAAGTATACGTCGCGACGTCGTGTACCAATTTAAAAGTAAGAAATATATCACGGGCAAATTTAAAAGCATGAAATGAATACATACCGGTCTAAAGATGAAAGATAAAAATGAATTTTGTGGGCGGTAACAGCGTTATGGTTTACGTCCATTCCGACGTACCGGGCTAATTAAAAAACAAAAGTATGAAACGTCACGGACCGTACCAGAAACAAGTCTCATATAGTATACAAATTGTAATCTTGTGAGAAACTAAAATAAAACTATGTTTCGTAAGTCTACAGATGATTTAAACAGAACAGACTCCTTTACTTCTTCAATTTATTATTGTTTTAAAATTATGTTTATGTATATCAATTTAGTTACTGCAACACTGAAAAAACTCGATCGATTTACTGGATACATTTACTAAAGTGAGACCTCTTTTGTCTAGTCCTCGTTCCCAAATAGCACCTGACTCATAGAGTTAGGAATATAAATAGAGAGAACACACATGACGTCACATGAAGCCAAATTACGGTTCATCGGCAGCCATCTTGTGTGGCTCCATTAGAGTCCCTCTATACCGAGTACTGTGAGGATTGCCTTTTTCGATAAGAGGATGAGTGCACCTCAGAGAGGCAATACTCGGAAAAGAGGGTCTCTAAATATGGGGACATGTTAATATGGCCGAAATGCCTCGTCCCTTCCGTCTCTTGACTTCATTGACGTCAAGCCCCAAATCAACCACTGATATTGAAATAAGTATGTTTTCCAGGTTTAAGTACTGTTAAATATCAGTAGCTGACCTTTTAAATCATCCTTCCTGCCATACGTTGGTTATCATGTGATATACTACTTTTTTCATTAAAAGCAATTACCATATTTCCTCTCTTTATTGTGAAACAAATTACATTTGAACATAACAAAGTATTTTTAATGCATACTTCAAACACCGAAACGCCCTTACATCGAATGATCCTTTGCACTCAAACGCCCTCAGATCGAAACATCTGTTCACTTAAACGTCCGTGCTCCGAAACGTCCTACACCGAAACTTTCTGCACCGAAACATCCTACACCGAAACGTCCTAGCTAGACCTATTTCACACAGATGGTGCGAACTTAGGGGGGATGCATCTTAACCGAAGATCTACTCTCATAACATGTCCGAAGACTCCAGCTACGTAAGTGGCATCGAAATAAATTAGAAGCTCCTGTCCTTCTTCTGATGTGTTTCCTGTAATTGTCACGTTCTTTTTTAATGTCTTCCTTCGGCAGGAATGCAGGAGGATATTTTTTTCCAACATAAAGTCGGAATTCTTCATTGTTCTTGTAGGGTGTAACTAAGCCTATCTCCTGAACTTTAGCAACGCCAAGCTTAGTTGAAGCATGAAGGAATCAAACATTTAGGTGAAATCTTTACTGTCTTAATTATAAAAAAAATAAATAGAAAATGTTATAACATATTGTTCAATTATAAAACAAAGGAAAGTTTGTAGACTGAGACAACATTTTTCAGGGTTTCATTAATTTTTAAACTATCTATTTTTGAAGGGGGATTTTGCCCTATGAGTGAGTGCCTTTTCTCGAGATTTTGTCCTATGAATGAACAGTAAAGGAAGATTTTGTCCGGTTGTAGTACAACTATTTGGAAACAATTTAAAAAATAAAGTATTTACAACTGGTTGGTAACACTGACAATTGGGTTACTACAGTCGCGAGATGAGACAAACCTGGCCCAGCCCCAATATTTGCCTTTGCGCAAAAAATAAAGGTCCGGATCGTCCGGTCGCTTTTTGCGTGATGCAATGGCAAACTCACACTCATTTCTTTACTTAATATAATTGTATTTAAGGTGTTTTTCATCAGTCAAACCAGTCAAATGCCGGAATGGTACATTTCAACATCTTCTCCCACACCCAATCCCGGCCTCAGCCTGACTGACGGTTATAAATAAATCCTTATTAACATGTTTTAACTATGTTTGTAATTGGGTCCTTTGTACCAGTAATATCTCCGGTGGGTGAGTGAGAACGCTCACTGCCTTGTAATCAAAGGGTCCCGGGTTCGATTACCGGTGGGAACACCAGTGGTTTGGATCCCACTTTAAACTGGTCGATTCCTCTTCATCCGATGTATTCCAGTGACAAACCACCATCGGTTCACCTCACCGAGAGACCTTCGGATCATAGACCTTCGGGCAGAACATCCATCATCATCTGCACCAATAAGCAGTGGAAAAAATAAATCAAATCGAAAGGAAATCAATGCCATGTTTATGTATTTTTTTCAAAGGTTAAATACCTTTCAGACTCTGTAGACATTTTCCTGGCGGCAATACCTGTTATCGTCGACGTCAGAAGACATGCGACTTCTTTTTCTCTTTTTAAGGGTTCAACCCTGTTTTTAAGACCTCTTCTAAACGGAAGAAGGCAACTATTTCCACACATTTAATCATCCAGCAGAGCAGCCTCGATTGACGCCAGACAGTCTGTCTACAGCGGCCTTCACCTTCAAACCGCTAACGGCGATCTCTCCCAAGAAATTCTACCACCTTCCGGAATATTCCTCTTTTTTTTTTACGTTGATCACCTTTTCTGTCCCCTTCCCCTAGCCATCCCCCAACATAAAAATTCCGCGTATGACGTCACAGTTGAAGCAGCTGACTCATTTGGCGCCCTCCCCTGCACTTGGTGACCAGGTGAAAGAAAGCTTGAACCAAGAAGAGTGCCTACCTCCTCTCTTATCGATGTTACCGTGACGAGAAATTTATGATATTTAGTATTTGGAGGAAGACCATAGGATGCGTTACACTCGAAAGGAAATCATTCATTTATCTGGAAATTAGGGCAATAAATAATTCAGTCCAGGACGATGTATAAAGTAAAAAGAAAAGAAAAAGAACACACTTGCACAACTGTACTGTACCTGGTGTGGTAGAACAAACCCTAAAACTGTCTATAATTATATTACAGCAATGATTCACTGGGGAAACAAACATTAATTTTATTCTTTCTGGTTTTGTAACACAATCATTGACCAGTCACAATATACAATATTGTACTATGTTAGGGATAGTCAGTTATGTTAAGCGGTCGATGACCGTTTCAGCTTTTCGTTGGACAAGAAACCCAAGTAAAGACGTCTTACGCAAAATGTCTTACGCTCTGTCGGCAGTTTGGTGTATCATGTAAAGGTATTATAATTATTATTGTTGTTGCTGTAGTAATAATATTGTTTTAAACTTGTAAGTACGGCCACATAGTCAGGTATGACTTAAGCTCATTATAGGTTTATGGGGTGACGTTCCCCGGCTAGCGGTCTTCATGGGCCAGGAGGGGGAAAAAAACCAGTAAAACCAGTGCTGCCTTATATAAGCACTTTTTCCTACGAGTTGGTACTTTTGACAACAATTTTCACTTAAGGAATTTCAGTAATGCATCTGTAGCTTGACGTTTCAACCTAGCTTTTATTCAAATACGAAATCCCTGTAAGGTTTCAGCTCAGATAGCATGCCATCTTGCAACAAGGTTGTTAGTCATTTGCTTTTATCTTGTGTTGTGTTCCACTTTGAGAAGTCCAGAAGCCAAGGAATACAAGTGACATCGACAAATAAAAAAATCGAGGCAATCCTTTATATATAGTGGCTCCAGAAAGTATTCGTCTCAGTTCAAAAAGCTTGTAACTGTACACATGGGCACAAAAGTATGACAAATATCAGCAATATATGCTTTTATACGTTCGTGTACATTCCCTCTTACAGTGTTGATGAAAAAGAGGAAAGTCTACAATCGTCTTTGCTTTAGGGAACAATGTTGAATACCATGTCGAATTCAACGCCAAACAAGTATTCGTCTGACGAACAGAATGACATGAGGGAGCGCCCTCTGTAAGACAAACTTGCTACTAGGTACTAGCACAGATTGCTGTAGAATTGGCCGGGTTGTTAGTCTGCGAACAGGTCTTAAGTTTCAGTATAGGGTGCCACCAAAACAGATCATATAACAGCAATTCAGCAAAGACGTAGGCGGAAGGATACAACTGTAGAGGAAAGGAAAATTATTGTACGTTTATTCTGGCAGGGTAAATTGTTCAAAGACATCAGTGAAACAATCAGGAGATCAATTACCACAGTAAAAAGTGTAATATAGAAATTCCACAAAACCAAAACATATGAAAATTCTCAAAGAGGTCCATCAAAGCTAAACCCAACAGAAAAGCACTTGATAGTTCGAAAAGTGAAGAGCCACCCGAAAATAAGTGCACCGAAGATAGTGTCGGAAGTAGCAACGGAAGCTGGAAAACTCATTTCAGGACAGACTGTACGCAATGCCTTGCAGGAAGCTGTTTGACTGTAGCTGTCAGATTCTTCGCATCCAGTAGTGTTCGGTTTACGCCACACCATAACACGTCCATCAAATCTGAACAGGTTTATAAAACCTACGTTCTTCCAATAGTCTGTTCTCTTTGGTGTAGGCAAGACGCTTTATTCTGATGATTTTACTAATATAAGGTTTTCGTCTGGCGGTTCTCATTCACACCCAGTTTCCTGCAAGGCATTGCGTACAGTTTATACTGAAATGAGTTTTCCAACTTCCGTTGCTACTTCCGACACTATCTTCGGTTCATTTATTTTCGGGTTGCTCTTCACTTTTCGAACTATAAAACGCTTTTTTGTTGGGTTTAGCTTTGACGGACGACCACCTCTTTGAGAATTTTCATATTATTCACAGTATGCGCCTAGTACGCGCATAACTCAAAAAATAAAACAAAAATAAAAAACGGGCCACACTTCGGCGGCAACAAACGCAAAAATTTTGTTAGGGCTGTAAGTTTGACATATTTTGAATAAAACTGAGAAAAGGACAAAAGCGAGGTTAATTTCCTGTTGCATGTGGTTTTAGATACTAGCCAAGTGTTCCAGTTCGTTAAGTACAGTTCAATGGAATCGATATTAAAATTCCCGGAATAAGGAATTATGTTTTCTTTCTTTCTTCCTTTCATTCTTAAGTTAAGATCGCTTTAGACGACAGCATTTATGCTACGATGAATCTTACGATTAACAGTAGTGCCAGACTGTGAAAGCAAGAATACTACAATAGGGTATGTTGCTATGGTATAAATCCATAACTTTTTTTTCTTTTTTGCGCTGGCACACTTCTTTCGCTAAGATTCATCGTACGAGAAATTGTATCGCCTAAATCGGCCTTTATTATAGAACTATAGATTGCGTTCTACGTGACGTTATAGACTGAACCAAGGACACCATTCGTAGTTTGACTGGATTGACACCAGGTGGCATGAAAGTAGGAGGACAAAGAAATTTGATATCTGTAGTTATTTTTATCTATGACCAGTAAATCAACTCATGAATTAAGATAAAATGTCTTGTGGAGCTCCCTGTAAGTGTGTTTACCAAAACATAATGTAAACGCACCAGTCATGGACAGTGCACGGGCTGGTTTTCATGAAAGCTTGCGTTGCTTGCGATTTAGGTGAGTAGCCAATTGAAACACGTGTTTTATTCTAATGTAAGTGTGACTTGTGTTTCAATTGGCGATTCACCCAAATCGCACGCAAAGCAAGCAACGCAAGCTTTCATGTAAATCAGCCCTACCAGTAATGAACATTTGAAGAGAAAAGTTGTAATAATAAGATTTTCCTAAGGGTAATCATTTTACCTACATGGGAAAATTTAATATAGTATGTTTTGATGCAACTGAATATTATTCGCTCGTCATTGCTTTAATCTAATATTTCTGACGTTATGTTGAAGTTAGATCCATGGTTGCACCTACACTTCCATGCATTCTGTTAAGAAAGTGATGACGACAAGAGCTTTCGCTTTTTATTCATGAAATTGCAATATCAATAACTTTTGTTGTTTAACACTATTAACCATTACGAAATGTCTTCGTTTCGAGTATTTAAATGACCAAACCAATTATAAATTGGATCTGTTATGCAAAGCAGAGGGTGTCCATTACCGGTACGGCAAAGTCAGTTTTTGTCCAGTTATGGACACGCATTATACCAGACCCGTAGCCAAGGAAGGGGGGCTATGGGTCTTATCCACCCTTAATTTTTTCCTAGCCCCCCTAAATTTTTCTAGCCCCATACCAATAACTTGCATACATGTATGAAAATTATAGGTCAAACATATATTTGATAAAATTTTAATCATTTTCTAAAGATACTCCTAAATGTATATTATTGGTACAAATATAGGATTTTATACATCATATCTAAAGACGAACTTTTTTCGCTAATGTGATAACGTTAAAAAGAAAATGCTTATACTTTTCAGGAAATCTCAAACTTTTCGTTTCAGAACCAGAAATCACGTTTATGTTGTCGCGAATGCGATAAATGCGAATGAAAACGAAAAAGTAGAATTCGTGCTAATTATTGGTAATAACTAAAAAAGCGCATTTCCAATATTATTTAACTTAAAAATCGTTGTATTTTTTACCGAAAATGTGCATGACGTGCGAGTTATTTGGTTCAGAAACTGTTTCACTTCATAAAGATGTAGACATCAACAAAACTGAACTGTTGTTTACATCGTTGACTGTGTTTTGTGGTGAAAAAATGTTCATGATCTGTTGGTTGCTTCCCGTGAATTTAAAAGCAAGGTTATTGAAGTTCTCAACAGTAAGGATAAGGAAGTTGACGTTGTATCAGTGTTAAACAGTTTAAGAGTTAAGCACAGGTCTTTTGCTGTCAACTCGTTACGTTGAATATGGTTGCCAGTCTCGATTGTTGATGCCGACAGATTTTTTTCCAAGTATAATATTCTAAGTATTCTTGTTGCTGACAGGAGAACAGACTTAAAAGAAGAATTGGTAATGTCTTGTTGAATGCTATCCTTTAACTAAGGATGAGGTTAAATGAAGTGTTTTCATTTTTGCATTAACTTCTGTATTTCAGTGAATTCATTAGCTAGAATTTGCACCTAATCAAGGTATATCCCCATTTTTGTATTAGATACACCTTACTACCAAAAATATACTGTTTACAAGTACCAGCGTAACAAAGATTCTCCACCTACAGTACATCTGCGTATTCAGTTCAATCATGGCTAGGAGAAATAGAAAAATGGAGAAGAATAAACCGTCCTGAAAGGATCCTGCCGCTTAGAGGAAACGCTAAAAAAATATCGTACCTAGAAGCAGTTGAGTTTTAATAAAAAGCTTATTGGGGTCCAAAATTATTAATTAGGCGCGAAGCCCTTTTAACTACAGAAGCTACACAAGTATAGTTTCCACTGAACATACTACATATTATCAGCCCAAACATTAGAATCTTCCCTCACACAAGCTAAAGGAAGTGCTGATTGAATTCCAGGGATGTGGTCTTCGATCCCAAATGATCAGACTATAAGAAGTAGGTTGACTCACATCACATGTTGATTTGGTAATTAAAATTGTAGGCTGGTATCGAAAGTGACACTGGTCCAGTTGTTTCGATTTAAATAGAGAAATAAATAGATTATTCCTCTCTTATATTTCTGGAAATAATAATGCCATCCTTGTACATCAGTTTTGAATAATAGTGTGGTAATTTTGCGTCTCATATACTTCATCACACGCAACTGATCCCTCAACCATCAGGATCGGTGCCCATTCAGAAGATTTTGATAGTGACGAGCCTAGGTTAAATCAGTTCTAATCAGTACGCTGTGCTCTTACCTTCTCATTTTGGATTTGGCGTACCTCTATCTTTTTATAAATGGGAGCTCATTGCCTTTACTTTCAATAGGCAACGCTACCACTAGGTACAAGCTTACCCTTACTTTCTTACCCCACTTCTCCAAGCGTTCCCTTACCCTTTCTAACCCACTTCGAACACTCCAATATATGTAGTAGTTTCACGTTATCGTTTCTCTGTTACTTTTCCGTAATTATGCCTTATCGGCGAAAGCTATGTGCGATATTTGCGGCGACATAATGCAATATAGGGTGTTCACGAAATTCTTGATATGAAAATAAAAGAAATGTATTGACCATCAATGATGCACAAATGCTTCATTTCGACGCTATAAGGTTCCGAAAGTGTGGGAACTCTAAAGCTTGATAATTTCCATACCATTAAGAGTAGAACTGAGGTGGCATGGAGGCCCGCTGTATCCAAAGTTACATATTCCAATATTATGCAAAAGATGCCGAAGAGATGGCCCAAAGAAAGTAGTGTGTATAGAAATAAGTGCGAATAAGACGACTTTCCGTATAAGTACATATGATAAACGTAATTATTGGCTTCTAACCGGATAATTACATTCTCTTTTACTGATAAAAATTACAGCAAATTCACTTAAATCTATGTAATTTACTCCTGTTTGTTAAGCAACCACGCATTTTATTTTATTTCTCGCAAATAAATCTTTTTGATATATTGACTCCCCCCCCCCTAAATTTTGCCCAGCCCCCCCTAAGATTATCGGCTGGCTACGGGCCTGCACTATTCATTGCTAGGTTGAAATCAAAATCCCTTGATTGATTGAGTTGTTATTAACGTTCTAAGCGCGCTGTTGAAATTCTAAGAACGAGATTTACAGTTTTGGTAAAAAAAATTTCAGGAAATTTTTTGGTCCCATTTTTTCAATGATGGACTTGGACTTGGTATGCCCATGAATGAAATGATTTGTTTTAATATTGGACACTATTCATGGCAAATTAGAATCTGCATTTTTATGGCCACAAGGAATCTGTGTAGGATGGATAGGGGAAAGGAAGGAGGAAAGAGTCATTAAACATATAATCGTGTTTACTACTGATATTCGAAACATCAGCAATGATTATTTAAATTATTTTGAGTTAAACAGTACAGTATGTCCATTACTGGGTGTCCATTATTGGAACATCCAGGGTTTTTCTGTGTCCATCACTGGTACAAAAACAATGTCAGACAAAAAACGTGATTTCCTCTCAAAAAGTGTATGTTGATAAAAGTAATGGGTAGAAATCATTACAAGAAAGCATGAAGAACGTGTAACATTCTCATTGGATCAATACATTTAAACTGTATTTAAGTTAAAAATTATAGCGGTGAAAAGTGTCCGTAAACTGTCCATTGATGGTGTGTTTACCTTATTCTCGACTGAGCTCTTTCTTTACCAGGAATCTATAAAGTTGAAAGACGTAAATATTGAGAATACTTTTAAGTGAATATAAGCAATATTAATATGAATCTGCATAATTGTTATAATCTGTGAGAATTCTTTGTTTACTGGTTTGGTTTTCGAATTAGTTTTTTGTTTTTTGTTTTCTTGACTCTTTCCACAAAAGTAGCTGAAAATGTTTTACAGTGTGATAGACGACTACTACTACTACTACTACTACTACTACTACTACTACTACTACTACTACTACTACTACTACTACTACTACTACTACTACTACTAATAATAATAAATTTGTGAAGTTGAAAGAGTCCGTACAACAGAAAATGCAGACAATGTACACTGTAAAACATCATTCATATTTTTACACTTTTAAATACACATTATCTTAAATTCTCTAAAATTGGGCTCAGGTAGTGTCAGAACAAAGAAGTGTAGGAGTTTATCACACTTCATGTTTCAGGATTACACTTTAAACATTACTTGGCCACAATTTACTCATATTTTTGAAATAATACTAAATTCCAACTTTTAGTCCAATTTCGTCTATTAATAAGTGGTACATAAACTTCCTTGTCGAAACTTCCTTTTTTTTTACATACTGTCTTTATGTCACAATGGTTTATCGTGTCCTCAAATCTTGCACCGTAAATTTAAGGTTAATGTAAAGCAAGGATTTCCGACAAAAGATGGCAGTACTACCTCCGTATATATATCTAATATGTTTTTATTGTTGAAATTTCAATGCTGCTCCTACAAATCCTAGCGAGTTCTAACTTTCGGAGAAGAAAGTTCTTAACCTATTCAAGAGTTTGATCAATGTCGATTTTTTTGTTCATTGTTGAAAGAGCTTCATGAAGCGATTTCAACAATGAATAAAAACAAAAATAAAAAAATCGGCATAGATCGAACTCTTGAATTGGTTATGAACTTTCATATCAAAAAGTTTGAACTCTCTAGGCTTGAATTTGTAGGAGCAGCGTTGAAATTTCGTGCAACGATGAAAATACATTAGACATATATACGGAGGTAGTACTGTCATCTTTTGTTGGACATCCTTGCTTTACATTAACCTTAACTCATTTCCCCACGCCATATAATGATGAAATTTTGCACAGCGACGTAAGTCGGGTGACAATATAATATTCCTTTGTTACTTTCATTTATTTCTATATGTTTATAGATTTTGAAAGCATATTAGTAAGAACCCCCCATTTATCCTAAAATAAATACTAACCCGCGGCCATTTTGCGGTTGATTAGTTGCAGAACACTTTAGGATTTGGATGGCAAGATTAGCTTGAGAAAAAGTATCCGAACACCGAAATAACTAAAAAAAATTAAAAACTTTTCAGACATAGTTTTCTTAAACAATTCGTACTAAAAAGTTAAAAAAAATGTTTATACATGACTAAAATGAAAAGCATGGGGGGAGCTAATTGAAGAATTTATGAAGTGACTGTATATGAGAGCGTGCGCCATGCTTTTCTTTCTAGTCATAAACAAAAATATTTTTTACTTTTTATTACGAATTGTTTAAGAAAAGTTTGTTGTTTTTTTTTAAATATTTTTATTTTTTATGGGCTATTTTAGTAGCTAATGATTTCAGACGAGTTAAGTTTATAATTCCTCAAACATCCATGACGAACACGAGGATTGAACCCTTGTGACTCATGAATTGAAGCTTAATGATTCAGACTCAAATGACTCGACCATCGTTGACTGCCTTAACAAATACTATAAGGAAATGTTAAATTGCTGTTTGCTGCACTAAGGCTTATTCTTCCCACAAGTAGTTTCAATCTTTGACAATAGATGGCGATGTAATCACATAGTTTTTTTGGTAACAAAATTCAAACATCAATGCTAGTGTGATATGGCAGAAGTTGATATGTCAATTTTCCTACTTTTTCAGAATGAGCGTTTGAAAGTTTTGTTGCCCGCTGAAGAAATCGAGTTTTTGATGCATTTGCATAAATGTCTGTCAGTTTGTTCTGTTTAGTGCTGTCTGTGGCTACAATTCTTAATTTGACTCTTACGTTGCAAGAACGGTTTCAAAATGGCGGTGAAAGACAAATCATGTTCTGCCAAATTATGATTATTCACAAAGTAAATCAGGTTAATCTGGCATATCTTGTAAAAGTAATGACTAGATTTTTTTTCTCAAAACATATCTTTCAAAATTTTGTTCACATCGACGCCGTTTAATCTTTCATAATAGTAAAAATAATGATAGTTATTGATGTAATGAGTATTAGAAAAATACACTGTTTTTAACTTGACGAGTACTTATTCTAAGTTTGAAGAATGAGAAAGACACTGAAGATTACTGTCAAATGTTTTCTTTAGATAGCAAATGTGAGTATTGAGAGCAAGTAATGTGAATGGTATATTTGGTCGAAACACTAAAAATATATAACTACATTAAAATATAATTAAGCTGAAGACCCACGTCTACCAAGTACTTGTGCAAATCTCTTACAAGATTTTATTGGGTGTTAGTTTGACACAAAACACTATCTGAAGATTATTCTTCACTTTCCGGGATGTAATCAGGATCATCTATGTCGGAAAAACTTTCAAGAGCTTTTTATCATACTAAAATCATCCCAATTAAGGGTGGCCATAATACGTCCCGTTTTTGAACGGGAAATCCCGTTATTTTAGGACTTTGACGGTGTTCCGTCGGTTTTCTAAAATATCTCGTTTTCTCGCCAATCAATGGAAATTATATATATATATATTACTAACAAATATTTTACAATACAGTTTTATAAGGATTTGCATCCCCTACAAATTAAAAGAGTGCAGTTATGTCGAATATTTACGTTAACTTTGATATTCGATTCGCGTACAAATACATCGTTTGAGTGCTATTTAACCATATGCATAGGTTCATACGTGGGGATTCCTGAGGACCCCCCCGGTGATACGATGTCCCGTTTTGGGCAAAAACATTTATGGCCACCCTATCACAATTACTACATCTTGATAGAGGCTTTCCAGGAGTTTTCCTCAGTCTCATGAGGAAAATGCCGGAATGGTACCTATTAACAAGGCACGGGCCGACTATCTTCCAATATCCTGCCTTCCACCCTATCCCAGTGTAAGCCTAAGATGCCTACAGGTCATTAACAAATTCAATTAAAAACTCATCCAAACTATTCACCAACAGCCAACTCAAAGAACAAAACACCATTTACATTCCTTTGTTGTTGTTTTTTTTGCTACAAGCATGTGCTATATAACGTATTTTTATGATACCTCACTGAGGTAAAACTACCTTTAAAAGTAGATACTATTTTTTTCTATATTGCAACAAAATGCAATACATAAAGTATAACGAGAATTTGTACCAAAGTTATTTCGTGTGTTTGAATTTTTATGAGGGACAAGTTTCTTCGAAACTACGCATAATATTATATTAGTGGTATGTTCGGCTTCCGTGCATTCCTCACATTTTCGTAACGTGAAAAGTAATGGTCACAGTCCATTTCAAAATATGTCTTACAACCTTTTATCAGAACATTTTACTGTATCTTTCGGTAGGAAAACCTGACAAGTCCCTTAGAAATTAATCTTTCGAGGCGGAAAAGCATTATCTTGCAGACATATCAAGTTCAGCCAAATCAATGATACGCACATTTTGACATATCAACTGATGACAAATGCGATTTAAGGCATAGTCGTTGAGAATATCCGCATCAAATGTTGCCATATCATAGATATGCAAAAAAGCATTGCCTTACACTAAGAAACTCAAAAAAACTGACACATCAACTTTTGCCATATCACCCTAGAATGACAGGCGTAGATTTTGTCGTAATATAACAAAATTCTGTATGTAGAAAATTTCTTCAATACCAATAATGTGATTGAATTTTAAATTGTTGATAGACCTTCATTGTTGGAAGAATACCGGTACATCAAAAGAAATACAATGTAAAACTCTGCGTGTAACTGAGCATTGCTGAGAAACCGGCACAACATGCAAAATTCTCCCGACCTATGAGTATGCAACCCAAAGCAAAGGTGTACTCTGTAATCTTATTTTTAAGTGTCTGATCAATTGAAACTCATTCAACACATTTTGTGAGAGTATGGGCCATTAAAATAATGATGTACGAAAGCGATAGAAAGTGAATGTGATCTCTTCCGACCGCTTGGCGCCAATCCCTGACTCATGTCCCTTCCCTCGTGGGCAGGAAGAGTAATTACTCTCCGCTTGTGTTCTCGCTCGGCGCCCGTCACCCACAACAGTAGCGAGGGAATTCCATGGGTTACGCACCGTTACAGCCCGATCGGCGCCTTCTTCTTTTTTAAAATCACGTGAGCCTTGGAAAATGAGAGAGAGAGAGGAGACTTTGCGTGGTTACTTCAAATTAGCGCTGTCAAAAAATTCTTGATAAATTAATCTCTGAAGATGTGTGTGTGAGATTATTTGTTTTTGAGTCTACTTCAAAAAGGTTGTTTTGCAATTACTGTTTAATAGTTTTGCGAAAAACAAAACTATAAACTCATTCTAGAATGAAAATTAGATTGAATCTTACACGAGAACTGATAGTTGAATCGTGGTCTTAATATTTATTATCCCCCCACCCGCCCCACACTGTTTTTGTTTGAGCTTAGATAAACAATCCACTTCATTACTGATTTTGGGCAATGTTTATAGATACTAACTATAGGTTGTATCAGACGTAACGTCGTTGACTTAACCAAGGATATTAGAATTAAATGATAGGTCAAAATTAAGAAGAAAAAAATACGAAAGTACCAACGTCAGGCTAGCGTCTTGGACGTGGGCGATCCTAGCAGAAATTGGTGTTCCCAGCCAGAAATTAAAAGA
>JAGDQP010048328.1:0-14780 GCA_022664845.1 Lepisma saccharinum
GCACGCTCGGTTTAGCCCAGAAATCAAAAACAATGTGGTTGGGCCAACTTCACGCTGGCCCAACCACATCAAGCTATCGGGATAAAAACTACTCCAGGATTTTGTGCATTTTATGTGCTTATTTGGACACACTATCCCATATTTTGAGCACGCTCAGTTTAGCCCAGAATTCGAAAATAATGTGGTTGGGTCAACTTCACGCTGGCCCAACCACATCAAGCTATCGGAATAGAAACTTCTCCAGGATTTTGTGCATTTTTTGTGCTAATTTGTGCACACTATCCCATATTTTGAGCACGCTCGGTTTACCCCAGAAATCGGAAAGAATGGTGTTTGGCCAACTTCACGCAGGCCAACCACATAAAGCTATCGGAATAAAAACCACTCCAGGATTTTGTGCAAATTTGTGCACATTATCCCATATTTTTTTCCCGCTCGGTTTAGCCCAGAAATGGAAAATAATGTGATTGGGCCAACTTCACGCTGACCAACCACATCAAGCTATCGGGATAAAAACCACTCCAGTATTGTGTGCATATTTTGTGCAAATTTGTGCACACCATCCCATATTTTGTGCACGCTCGGTTTAGCACAGAAATCGAAAAAAATGTGGTTGGGCCAACTTCACGCTGACCAACCACATCAAGCTATCGGAATAAATACCACTCCAAAATTTTGTGCATATTTTGTGCAAATTTGTGCACACTATCCCATATTTTGTGCACGCTCGGTTTAGCCCAGAAATCAAAAACAATGTGGTTGGGCCAACTTCACGCTGGCCCAACAACATCAAGCTATCGGGATAAAAACCTCTCCAAGATTTTGTGCATATTTACTGCTAATTTGTGCACACTAACCCATATTTTGTTCACGCCCGGTTTAGCCCAGAAATCGGAAAAAATGGTGTTGGGCCAACTTCACTCTGGCCAACCACATCAAGCTATCGGAATAAAAACCACTCTAGGATTTTGTGCAAATTTGTACACACTATCCCATATTTTCAGCACGCTCGGTTTAGCCCAGAATTGGAAAACAATGTGGTTGGGCCAACTTCACGCTGGCCAACCACATCAAGCTATCGGAATAAAAACCATTCCAAGATTTTGTGCATAATTACTGCTAGTTTGTGCACACTAACTCATATTTTGTGCACGCTCGGTTTAGCCCAGAAATCGAAAACAATGTGGTTGGGCCAACTTCACGCTGACCAACCACATCAAGCTATCGGGATAAAAACCACTCCAGGATTTTGTGCATATTTTGAGCTAATTTGTGCACACCATCGCATATTTTGTGCACGCTCGGTTTAGCCGAGAAATCGAAAACAATGTGGTTGCGCCAACTTCACGCTGGCCCAACCACATCAAGCTATCGGAATAAAAACCACTCCAAGATTTTATGCATATTTTGTGCTAATTTGTGCACACTATTCCATATTTTGTGCACGCTCGGTTTAGCACAGAAATCGAAAACAATGTGGTTGGGCCAACTTCACGCTGGCCCAACCACATCAAGCTATCGGCATAAAAGACACTCCAAGATTTTGTGCATATTTTGTGCTAATTTGTGCAAACTATTCCATATTTTGTGCACGATCGGTTTAGCCCAGAAATGGAAAACAATGTGGTTGGGCCAACTTCACGGTGGCCCAACCACATCAAGCTATCGGAATAAAAACCACTCCAAGATTTTGTGCATATTTACTGCTAGTTTGTGCACACTAACTCATATTTTGTGCACGCTCGGTTTAGCCCAGAAATCGAAAACAATGTGGTTGGGCCAACTTCACGCTGACCAACCACATAAAGCTATCGGAATAAAAACCACTCCAAGATTTGTGCATATTTTGTGCTAATTTGTGCACACTATCCAATATTTTGTGCACGCTCGGTTTAGCCCAAAAATAAAAAAGAATGAGGTTGGGCCAACTTCACGCTGGCCCAACCACATCAATCTATCGGAATAAAAACCACTCCAGGATTTTGTGCATATTTTGTGATAATTTGTGCACACTATCCCATATTTTGTGCCCGCTCGGTTTAGCCCAGAAATCGAAAATAATGTGGTTGGGCCAACTTCACGCTGCCCCAACCACATCAAGCTATCCGAATAAAAACTTCTCTACGTTTTTGTGCATTTTTTGTGCTAATTTGGGCACACTATCCCATATTTTGAGCACGCTCGGTTTACCCCAGAAATGGGAAAGAATGGTGTTGTGCCAACTTCACGCTGGCCAACCACATAAAGCTATCGGAATAAAAACCACTCAAGGATTTTGTGCACACTATCCCATATTTTTTGCCCGCTCGGTTTAGCCCAGAAATCGAAAATAATGTGGTTGGGCCAGCTTCGCGCTGGCCCAACCACATCAAGCTATCGGAATAAAAGCCACTCCAGTATTGTGTGCATATTTTGTGCAAATTTGTGCACACTATCCCATATTTTGTGCCCGCTCGGTTTAGCCCAGAAATCGAAAATAATGTTGTTGGGCCAACTTCACGCTGGCCCAACCACATCAAGCTATCGGAATAAAAACTTCTCCAGGATTTTGTGCATTTTTTGTGCTAATTTGGGCACACTATCCCATATTTTGAGCACGCTCGGTTTACCCCAGAAATCGGAAAGAATGGTGTTGGGCCAACTTCACGCTGGCCAACCACATAAAGCTATCGGAATAAAAACCACTCCAGGATTTTGTGCAAATTTGTGCACACTATCCCATATTTTTTTCCCGCTCGGTTTAACGCAGAAATGGAAAACAATGTGATTGGGCCAACTTCACGCTGACCAACCACATAAAGCTATCGGAATAAAAACCACTCCAAGATTTTGTGCATATTTTGTGCTAATTTGTGCACAATATCCCATATTTTGAGCACGCTCGGTTTAGCCCAGAAATCAAAAACAATGTGGTTGGGCCAATGATGGAGTTACCTAACGATGAACGTATTTTAATTATATCTCCTATGTAAATGCTTAGGACAATTTTAAGCTACACACATTAGACGCTGATTTCTGTTTACTTTGCAATCAAGTTGATGTTAGCATTTATGAATTTTCATGTGTTTTTCAAATTACTGGATCTGTTAACTTTAATTCCACAGCTTTTACACTAAAATTCTTCCTCACCTGTGTGAATTCAAAAGTGTTGTATCTAGTCACAGGATTATATAAATTCTGATCCACAACTTTTGCATTCAAACGGGCTTTCGCCTATGTGGATCCTTCTGCGTTGTTTTAAGCTACCGGAGGCAGTAAATTTAGCTCAACAGCTTCTACACTCAAATGGTCTTTCGCCTGTGTATATTTTCAAATCACCGGATTGTGTAAATTTAGCTCCACATAGTTTACAGCGAAATTGTCTTTCGCATGTGTAGTTTCAAGCAACTGGAGGTTGTAAATTTAGCTCCAGCGCTTTTACACTCAAATGGTCGTACGACTTTGTGGATGCTTCAAACCACTTGAAAACTTATATTTAGCTAAACAGCTTCTGCACTCAAAAGGTGTTTTACCTGAGATTCCTCATATGTATTTTCAAATCCCCGAATTGGGTAAATTTAGATCCACAGCTGTTTAATTCAAACGGTGTTTCGCCTCTGTGGATCCTTATGTGTTTTTTCAAGCTACCGGAGGAATTAAATTTAGCTCCACAGCTTCTACACTCAAATGGTCTTTCGCCTGTGTGTATTCTCATGTGCATCTTCAAATCACTTGATTGTCTAAATTTAGTTCCACAACTTCTACACTCAAACGGTCTTTCGCCTGTGTGTATTCTCATGTGTATTTTCAAACCACCTGATTGTCTAAATTTAGCTCCACAGCTTCTACACTCAAACGGTCTTTCCCCTGTGTGTATTCTCATGTGTGTTTTCAAGTTACAAGATCGGGTAAATTTAGCTCCACAGCTTTTACAGTGAAATGGTCTTTCGCCTGTGTGAATGATCATGTGTGTTTTCAAGCTGCTGTTTTTGGTAAATTTAGATTTACAGGTTTTGCAATCAAACGGTGTTTCGTCTGTGTGGATCCTTATGTGTTGTTTCAAACTGCTGGAGGCAGTAAATTTAGCTCCACAGCTTGTACACTCAAACGGTCTTTCGCCTCCGTGGTTTCTCATATGAATTTTCAAATCGCCGGATCGGGTAAACTTAGCTCCACAACTTGTGCACTCAAATGGTCTTTCGCCTTTGTGAATTCTCATGTGTTGTTTGAAGTTACTGGAGTCCGCAAATTTAGCTCCACAGGTTCTACACTCAAACGGTCTTTCGCCAGTGTGGATTCTCATGTGTCGTTTTAAACCTCCCGATTGGGTAAATTTAGCTCCACAACTTTTGCACTCAAAAGGTCTTTCGCCTGTATGGATTCTTATGTGCACTTTCAAGTTACGGGAATTCATAAAATTAGCTCCACATGTTTTACAATAGAAACAACCTTTGTTTGGGCGTATTCTCATTTGCCGTGTCAATCTACAGCACTTTGTGGACTTATTTGAGTTTCTTCTAATGCGAACTGTTTCTTCAGCACGGGATGGTTTACTAATATCATTAGACGCTTTGCTATTTTCTAAAGCTGCTTCCACAGGAGACAATATTTTGCCGACGGTTTGTTGCTTTATGCTACTACTAATAATACCATCAATATTTTTGTAAATAAACGAAATAGTTTCTGGTCTATTTTCTACATCCGAGGGAAGCAAGTCTTGAAAGCGCGGAGTGACTTGTGATATTAAGTTGGAAGATAACTGATCTAAATGTTTGTCCTCTTCACATCTGAGTTTGCTGTCTTTACACTTCCCGTTACAATCCTGAAAAATATATATTTAGGAAATATTTAGTAAAATCACTGATGTAGATATTGCAGTGAAGTTAAAACCCAGCACGTGGTATTTCATTTAAAACTGTTTAAAATTAATTATTAGAGACCACTAAATTATTAAGTCTTTCCAGTGATAGATTGGACAAATGAGATACTCAAGAGAAAACGCATGATAACTAAAGAGCTAATTAAGGAAGGGTTTAAAATATATCCAATGACTTAAACAAGAATAACTGTACAGATCTATAACTATATAACCATAACAATTTTCATTTTTAGGAAACAGTAAAAAATGCATTTGCAAGTAGAATCCTTCTGAGAAGATGGATATTATGTTAAAAATCAATTATATTGTTTCGAATTAAATGCTTATAAGCGAGGCGCGAATAATTACATAGAATAACGAAATCGAAAATAATATAGTTTATAGCTTGAGACACCAATAACATACGTTGGTTAAGACATTAATTAGTTTTCCAGTTGCTAAGGATCCGTTTCTGTAAAGACTTTCGGATCTGATCGCATTTTCGTTGACTTTATCCGACCATTAGCAGATTTGTGTAGTGGAAACAAATATAGGTAAGGAATGTGAAACCGGAAGACAAATGACGAAATCAAGTAGTCCAAATGAAATTCACATCATCGACATCACGATATTGTAATTTAATTCCCAATAAACCTTATTTAAAAAATTCAACTCCCAAAACTGGATTTTTAGTGAAAGGATCGTTTATTTAAATTTATTAATCATTCTACTATGAAAATAAAGTGGATCTACATAAATTTTATTTTTTCCTTTTATTATTATTGCTGGGAAACTAGGAAAATATAAAAGATGCACTAGGTGTACAATCTGCTTTTATATGAAATTAATAAATACATATTTTGTGCAACTACTCACCTGGGAATGGCATTTGTGTTCCTACGAAAATTTTAGAGAATCAGTTAATGCGCTCTGGCATTTCCTTTCTTCTTTTAGATGTTTATCGCTCTGTGAGGACTCTCCCTGTTTTCCAGTTGCATCAGAGTCACCGAAAAAGTTTTGTGGCTGTTTAATATTTTCAATCGATAAGTCAATTTCGTCGTATTTTAATTCTTGTAAAGTTTTGTTGGCATTACTCTCTGTATTAGATGAACTTGAACTGAATGGCTGTAAGCTATTATAAATCGATCTAGTTGTAATGCAGAAATGTCTCAAATGTGATATATACTAACGTTTTCTAAAACTACCAGCAATCGAAAAAAAATAGTTGATATCGTTTTAAACCTAAATATTCAACTGTAAGCAAAGTTCAATCTTAAATAAGCGTGTCCCTGCTATGCAGTTAACTTACACCTTCTACTCATCCTTATTTCTTATCTTTAAATGCTTTTAAATATTCATTTATGCTCATCAATTTTGTTTAAAAGTTTGAAGTCTCATCTTATTATGGAATTCAATTACTCGAAATTACTGGGTGAAGATGTAATTCGTTTAACCGGTTTTGGTTTAATTAATAACAGAGACAGGTATTGAATATGTTTCGCCCCAGGGAATTACCCGTTACCGAAATTGTATTGACAAAGTGAAATTGAACGAACATTCATAACCGAAAATATCATAATATATTTTATATACTAATAACCAAAATAATACTTTCTAAATTCCATTTAATAAGACACCGTGCATCAAACGAAACGTAAGCTTAACAAATAACTTCTGTGTCAATTAAATTAAGATTTTATAATAAATTTTTAAAGATATATTTTTCATAGTCCTTCAATATCTACAAACCACATATTTTGGAGAACGCAAATTTACTTTTAAAACGGCGAAGATTAAATAAATAATCTTTATCGCTAAAGACTCCAAATATCGTAAATACATTAAGTATTTTGTCTGTCGAATCAAATCTTATTTCTGTGATCTAAAAATAAAGAATAGCAAATTGTGTTAGTCCTATTCAACTGTACTGCAGACATGTATCACTTGCGAATAATAAATCAATGAAGTAAAAATGAACATAGTTTTGTAAATATTAGTTTACCTCTGCTCTCACAAAACTGTATCATGGATCGGAAAAGAACTGGAGTTTACGGGAAATGAAGCCTTCATTATGTAGCACGAAGGACAGATGACCTGCATGCCAAACCGTCATTAACGAATATTTGTTACAGCAAAAACAAATCGTGACACAGCTGAAGGTAAAATCTAGAAAGTTTTAGCCATTCCTTAGAATGACACGTAACGAAAAAACGTATGGAAAAACAAAGAAAAATGTACTTTTATTAATTCCTGGCATGCGACTAAGAATGCATGTCCTTAAGGAATTAATTTCCGGAATTAAGCCAGTACCTTTTCAGAAGGTATAAAAATCACACATCCATAGTCCCCAATGTATATCTCTGAAAGGCACTAGCAAACGTTTATCTGTTTATTGCCTCCAGAGAACTAAGTAAATATCTTCCTGAAATGACAATGAGAATCAAATAAGTTACTTTTCATCAACAGTGAGTCATGATATCACGTGGCAAAACGGATTAACCACATTTTAAAGTTTATACAGTAATAAAGCATTTAACGTCACAATTGTAACAGAAAACAATGCTCGTCTTCTTTCTACCGTCGTAAACACTACTGACATGTGATTTCGACGTGGTTTTCTTCCCACTTTCTTCAATCCACGAATTCATCCCAACATCAACCATACGGCCTGAGCCATAGTTGCCTAAAGGCCTTTCAAATTCAAACCTACAAGGTAGTTCTGCGTTAACAGTGTACCAACACAAAAATATATAAATGTCTACATGTTGCAATAACATAAACTGTTATTTAGAAAATTTCGAAGCTCGAGTGGCACCTGAAGATTCTCTTTTCAGACAAAAAGAAACTTATGCAGTCTTAATCAGGAAGACTAATTTCAACTTACTTTCACCTTTAAAATCCAGTCACACAGCTTTGACTTTCATTGATCCACCCAAGGAAGCTGTCCACAAACACAGACCATAACATTATGTTGATTCAGTGGTAATCTTAGTTTATTTAAAAGATTGATTGGTTCCAGTCAAAGATGACGACATCGTGAAATATCGTAAAGACCTGTTCCATCGGATGTCAATATTGTTCAGAAGTGGATTTCTCAGTTGACGAAGCACGAAAGAGAGGATGGATTCATTTATGTTGCATTCTCAGACGCATGCAACTCCTGCAGGTCAACAGATCTTTCCGTTTTACCATTTCAAAAGTTTATGTGGGTGTTGTCGATGTGTCGGCATTTCAATTGTTTCTCATAGTTTTTCACACTTTAGTCATTATCTGCCTGAAGAGCTACATAGAGTTTCTCGCTGCACCCGGCTTCTGGCCGTCCTATACATGGTTCGGCTTAAAGGAATTTATAAACGTTAAAGCACTAACGTTTCGTCCCAGTTTAAAATCATATAGGTTGCAGGACCGTTTAACGCTGTTTGAGTTCGAAATATTGACGTACTCTCACTAAAACATTGTTAGCTTCGGTGACTATTTCAAACCGGATTCAAGAAAGCACTCACGAACACCATGCTTCATTTCAATATTTATCACAGCTGAATGGATGGAACATATGTCGTTCGAAGTGGACAACATCCGATATAGCTTTGTATAACATCAAAAGTTAATATCAGTATTATATGAATAGTTGCTACAGCAACTTAAATAACGCAACGTTATTTACAGAAGACATAAAAGTTTACTTCGAGATTGGTTCACAAACATATCCGTTGTATGTTTAAAAAAAACTGAATGTAACTTAAAGTAACTGGAAGAAGCGGATTGTTGTAGCAGTTATATACTTATAACATCTATCAATGAGATGTCTCTCGCTGGGCACACTTCAACTTTCACGTTTCCATTGCAAAAATAAAATATATATTATCCATGCACAACTGAAAATATAAAGCAAACGAAATGATATTCCCCTTAAATTAATTTATACAAAGTTATTACCTCATTTTCATCAATTTCAACCTTCTCCTCCTTCACTTCTATTCGATGTTCCATGGCGTTGTACTCGTCTCCATTTGAAGCCATCTCTGTTTTTATGAATTCAATTGATTAAGGACAAGTAACTACATATGCAGAATTACCCTTTCACATACTTATTTAAAGAGCTATACAAATCATCAATCATCACTTTATAAAGGGCACTGGATGTAGTCCAATTGTTTAGTTTTCTTTTTCCTTCAGGGCACAAAGTAGAGCTGGTAACAGTCTGCGTGAAAGGATTCTTCCTGGGAACAAAATGAGAAAGAACAAAGTTACATTTTATTAACGTAGAGTCATCACAACGATTGTCACGTGCCAAAAAGGTCAATTCTTCTAGATACACACTCAACTGGAGAATCAGAAAATACAAAAATAAATTCCGATTAAACTTCAGGTTTCCGTATTATTGATGTAAAATACAGAAATATTGAAAGGAGGTGAAAAAAAAACTATTTTCCTTGCTACCTTTGAAAATAAGGTTTTTTTTTTGTTTTTTTTTACTGTTCGTCGAAGTTCATATTGTTAGAGGATTATTGAAATGTTTAACAGGTTCGCCCTTGTTGCAAATATAAATTAACAATAAAGCATCATTTTGGACTCCCTCTCACATTATTACTTGAATAATAGAACTTTGCACAGTCTAAGACAGAGACCGCTAAATGCCAAGAACCAGTGGAACAATTCTCTCGTGTACAAGGGTGCTCACGAAACAAAGTGAAATTCGTACTCTAAATACGTGTTACTGTTTTATTAATTTTAATAAAACAAAACAAGAAAAGCGTAAAATATGTAAAGTATTGAACTTTTGGGACAAAAACAAAATAAAATTAATTGAGTCAATAAAAACTGGCGGTTTGTTGCCTCGAAAATAAATTGACATTTCTTGTATTTCGTTCAAAAGTTCTGTTTTTCCCCGAGGCCTGTGCAACACTATTTAGTAGAGATACATGAAGATCCCTGGAAAAATATTATGTTCATGACACATGATTTCATGTTGAACGTCTAAAAGTCATGTCGTATAAACGTTATCTGTAATCTTGTACTCTTTTATAGGCGACAAAGAAGAAAAATATTCATTTGATGGGCTTAGCTTAAAAAAAAAGGCAAAATTGGACGCCGGACAAAAGTTTTTTTTTAATTTTTCGTGCTACTTTGGAAAAGAACTTTTTTTTTTACTTTTATGGCTCCCAGACAACAATTTATGATCAATTATTTAGTTAAAATGTTTGTTGATGATCAAAACATATATTTAGAAAAAAATACGCAATCGGGCTGCATCTGACAAAGATTTGAAGCAAAATGTGTTTTCTGGGTCTGAGCCAAAGATTGCTAAGGGCCAGAAAGGAACAGAACGTTTCTCTCATGTACAAGGGGCTAATGAGATATATTGCATTCCTAATGTAAATTTAAAGTATCCTGTACATGTTTTAACGTAAGATCATTTGATTGTACTAAACCTAAACAACAAATGCATTAGCTATGTTAAGTAGTGGATATTGGTCATGAAAAGACAAAAAAAAAAAAAAAATCGCCACGGTCGTTTTGCTTCGCGGAAAAATAAATTTTTCGTTTTTTTTTTATTTCCGAGTTTTTATCCAGGCCTTTAAAACGCTAGATGAGCTCTTCTAGTTTCTTTGCCAAACGGCGACTTTTATTTCTTTCAGTGGGTGCAGTTAGACAGATGGAACTCAATCAGATAACCTTACAAACAATGCAGCTTTTGTATTGCTTGGAACATTGCCATCCGGTTATACGTCGTCTATAGAAATGCTCCAGCGATGTACACATCATACTTGCCGTTCATGTGAGTGCATCTCGTTGACTACAACCGACAAGCGTCTGCCGACATCATTTGTCCATAGTTCCATAGTTTTCTGCGATACGGAATTTCACGGCCGGGCAATGGTCGCCGGGCGGGGACTATAAGTAATAAAATGACGGTCGATAAATTTTAAAATATTTAATTTATTCATAATATAACATGTTGAAGTTAGCCGCCCAAATAGAGGTATACCCGATAGGCTACTGTTTTCGAAAATTACACAGTTTGTTTTCGCGTATACAATTTTCTATTTCGCTTAAGTTTCAGACCATTATTTAATATTCACTTTGAGTTACAGCATGCGGAAAACCTCACACCATTTGACCGATTAATGAGCTCGTGTAACTGCCAGACAGTAACAGGTATGGCAATGTATTTCCTCTAAAACTTGTTAAAAATTTGGCGATCGTTTCAGTAGGGAACTGTCTTAAATAATCAACACCTGTTACGATTTAACATTCTGAAATTGCCCTCGCAAAGGTATTCTCGAGACGCCCTTGGATTCAAAGCATCATCACGTGATCCGGCACATGCTCTTTGGTATGAACATTTTTATTTCAAAGATTTCTGTGTACTAGGAGCTGAGTTGACGCCGTAGCAATTTCTTGAATCACTTTGAATATATCTGCCTTAGGAACATCTTAGCATTGCCCTACACATAGACATCAATTTAAAAAAAATCTTAGATGTCCATAATGTCAGCCTACGATGTATGCTTCAACTGGGCTTCCAGTATATATATACAATATATGTATTCCGGACATCCAATTTTTAAACATTCTATGTACAATTGGAAGTCCATAGATATCTTCTTCGGAGATTTCCATTTTCTGTACGTCTAGTGGAAGTCTTTCTCAAGTCCAGCATGTACATGAACAAAAAACAGCGTTCTAGTACATAATACAAACGTCAAATGTGCTACCAGTTGGGGTTAAATGAAGCAGGTTTTCACCGGTGCGTTATGTCGAATCTGTATTCAAGCCTTATCTAACGTATTAGAATTTTTTAAAATAAAGTTCACAAATGTGTTTTAATCAGTCAGGAATAAATGAAACAACGATTTTGTAAGATTCTCCATCATTTATTTATGTTTTATATAAAAATGAACGTGAATCCACAAAAAAAATATAAGATTTTCGCATTAATAGCTTACGAGTAACCCTCTAAGTTTACGAATATGTCCCAGTGGAAAATTCTGAGAGTGGATGACTACTGAAAATTAATTCTTTTTAATTAATTAATAAGTCTGTGAGTCATAATTCCAAAATATACAAGCGTGAAGTTAGCCCTTACCATTTATGAACTAAAGTCTTGTGGCCAGTAATACTTTTGTGTGCAAGTCGTCGCAGTGAACAAATTAATTTTCGATTGGTTAATTGGAAGAGTAATAAACAAAAATATTAGGAATCAACCTCTCAATTCCACGCTTCTTCAGCAATGATGATGTTCAAAATGGACACCTATTAACACAAAACTTGTTTAAAACATCCCAATAAAAAGTAAAGATATATAAATATATCTTGATTTCGTGTATTTCAGTCATAAGAACCAAGATCGCGAAGGTCACCACCGAACGGGAAATCACTCCCCGAATCCAGAAATACTCCGCATTAGGCATTAATGACGGAGTCAGATTAACGCTACAGAAATGTTATACCTGATCAGGCTAATCCACAGCGCAGTCAACAATAATCACTTCAAAATACGATAAAGCATAATGTAAAATTAACAAAAGCTATGTTATCATCGTTAGAATTATGCCGCTGAAGTATTGGAAAACGGTTTCTGAAACCCTATTCACGCTTTAGGCAAGTGAAAAGTTTTGGAAACTAAATGACAGTTGAAGATCGGTAGTTTTAGTGACCGAGTCACTAAATTGGCAACTCTTCTGATCCACTCAATATGACTTTCGAACGATGTGCTCGTATACATATAGCTTATGCATGTGCGATAATCAGGTGCCTAATTTCC
The DNA here is from genome assembly GCA_022664845.1 of Lepisma saccharinum. NCBI lineage: Eukaryota > Metazoa > Arthropoda > Insecta > Zygentoma > Lepismatidae > Lepisma > Lepisma saccharinum. The sequence goes on from JAGDQP010048328.1 coordinate 12,606, forward strand.
TTCTTGGTTAAATTTGACTTACTATAGTGTTAATCAGCATACGACGAATAGGTTGTAAGGGTATGGTATTGACTGTTCAAGTCACAAAGGCTGTTTTATCTACAAATAAATCACCACATTGCTCAAATCAATACGGCTTTTTAACTGCGTGAGTAGTCTTGTGACAGCTTAAGCCACCTCTATGTCAAAAATACGTATTACACTGTTGGTATTTTTACGCTTTTACGCCTGTGAGTTGAAATGTGAGTGCTTAAACTGCTTCTATACTCAAATGACTTAGCACAGTGTTTGCATTTATACCCTTTTTGACCTGTGTGAACTATCATATGATCATTTAAGTTGTTTTTATGTCTAAAGGACTTAAAACACTGTTCACATGAAACGCTCTTTCAATTGTGTGAGTTACCATATGGGAATTTAAGTTGCCTTTGTGTCTAAATGATTTACCACACTGTTCACATGTAAACGCTTTTCGACCTGTGTGAGTTATTATATGACCCCTCACGTTATTTTTATATCCAAATGACCTGCCACACTGTTCACATATAAACGCTTTTTCGCCTGTGTGGGTTACCATGTGCCTCTTTAATCTGCATTCATGTCCGAATGACTTACCACACTGCTCACATTTGTACGCTGTTTGACCTATGTGTATCATCATATGAGTCTTTAAGTTGCCTTTAAGTCCAAATTGCTTACCACACTCGTCACATGTGTAAGCCTTTTGACCTGTGTGAGTTATTATATGACTCTTCAAGATACTTTTATTTCCAAATGACCTGCCACACTGTTCACATGTAAACGCTTTTTCGCCTGTGTGAGTTATCATATGCCTGTTTAAGTTACTTTCATGTTTAAATGACTTACCACACTGCTCACATGTATGCTTTGCCTTACGCGGGTGAGTTATCATATGACTCTTTAAGTTGCTTGTAATTCCAAATGACTTACCACATTGCTCACTTGTATAAGCTTTTTGACACGTGTGAGCTATCATATGAGTCTTTAAGTTGTCTTTCTCTTCAAATGACTTACCACATAATTCAGATACATATGCGTTATCTATTTCTGACTCAACATGTTCTACATAGGCTTCAAATACAGAATTTTTAATCTTCTCAGGAATCACAGCTTTCGGTTTTCTACTTACTTTATTTAAGGGTCCTACAGTTCGAATCGCTGAGTACCTATAACAAAGAAAACGGTACAACAATTAAAATTGTATCAATTTGTATAACATATAGACTAAAGGGCTTTATAAAGAATAAAACAGACTCGTGTGTAAAGTGACTCCAACTCGTGCCGAAATTAAATATGAAAGTAACTCAAACTCATATTTAAGTGATCATACCGACTTTCGTTCGGTGTTAGAAGAGAAGAATGGTTTAACCATAGACTTCTCGGGGCATTTACACGGAGGTACGTTTGAAAGACTATTACAAATAAAATGCTCAAAATCACTCTAAGTTTAATTTCATAGCGAGAGATCGATCTTAGAATATCTAAATATAAATAGTAAAACGTTAGTTCGTATTTTGTCAATTATCTAAAGTACACATTTCCCCATTTGCTAGTGAAGCAAATTTTATTTAGTATGTTTCTCCATCTTTACAAGCCGAAATAAGAATCGGTAAGTTTAAAATGCAAAAGAAGTGTACACCCTATTGCTCTGTTTAGAAATGAGACAAATGTCACAGTCTTAATTACGAGCTCCAATGCTACACGTTAAAGCAAGAACGTACAGTTAAATAATTACTATATATATCCCTAAATAATGTGTTTCAGTTGTAAGGCATAATATAGAAACTGTGCAAGGTAACTACATAAGTTCTTGACCGTTTTATAGACAGATGAATGTACAGAGGATATGTCATCGTTTGTCTTTAAAGTAATCCGCATCTACATCAAACGGTTTTGGAAAATGCTTCTGCAAATGTTCAATGCCCTGGCAGTAATTCTTGGGGTCTTGGACGCAAAAGAAGGCCATACCTACATCACATAAATTTACTTCACTATCGAGGGATTTACTGCGAAAGCTATTCCCCAGGAAAATCAAAAGGTGATAATCTGGCGAAGCCTCCAGAGAGAAGGTGAATGGTATAGTTTTTCCCACCAAAGTCGCTCTATGGTATATCTGACCACTCGCACAATGTGGGACCTGATTTGCCGGCTACA
>JAGDQP010048329.1:0-14780 GCA_022664845.1 Lepisma saccharinum
TTTTAAATATTGGTTGGCAATACAGACAACTGCGGCTCGCACACTGTCCCAGTATCTAAATGTCAAGTTTGCTACGAATACGTCCAATGGTAATGAAGCAATTTGAAATTTTTAATTTTTGTAATTGTTTGGCAACACTGAAATCTGAGACGACGACCTTTCCCAGTATGCAGTTGTATACGGAATATGGTGTTAATGAATGGACGAGTGTATATTTCTATATATTGGATTTAAAAATACGTTTGCAACACTGATAAATAAGGTTTTTGGTGATAGGGACACTGACAGTATTTTTTCCTTTTTTTGAATAATATTTGTGCCAAGTTTGGTGTTGTATGTACAACTGAATTGAAACATCTTTTTTACAAAAAGACATGCATTTTTTGGGGGGAAAGATGGCAACCCTGACAATTGAACACAATACCGGACCCGGAATACCTCTATAACATGATCCAGTACCTACACACTAAATTCAAAGAGCGGGATATTTCATGTTTTGAGAGCGGAAGGGACCACTCTTTTAGAGAATTTTCGTCGGAGTAAAGATGAGGAATTTCCGTTTGGAAGAAGATGCTGGTTCTTTCGATGGGGATGTATAGCATGCTGGTTTGCTGCAAGTGTTCACTGTACGTGATTTTGACTTGCTGCACTTTCCGTCCAGTGCATAACTGCAGCAGGTTTTTAAAGAAAGAAAACTGCACATGACGTAAACTTGATTTTCACTTGCTACATTTTCCTTGCTTCGCAGGCCCACAGCAAGTTTGCAGCAGATGTACATGATCTACTGGTTTGTATATCAAATTCAATGATAACTGGATGCAAATCTGCAAAGCAAGTGTCTTAGTTCAACTTTTTAACACCAGGTGGAAGAAGTATCAAATCCGTTGACAATATCACCACCGCTACGCCGCCATTTTCTTTTGTGTTTTATTCCTTTGGTAGATGGGACTGTCTTGAAGATAACGTAATTTTGTGGTAAGTATCCAATAATATGTAGAATCAAGTTGTCAACTTGAAATGTTATTAACCTTGAAAAAAATGTAACGCTGTATGTAGATGTAGTCTACGCTTGTATGTACGTTGTAAATACTTTAAATACCGCACTATCACTTGCAGAAAACTTGCTATGCAAGCTTACAAGCAGGTTCGCTGCACGTTTGAATTCCGGAAACTTGGAGGTTTGCGTTAAACTTGCAGCAAACTAGCAGACTTGCAATGCAAGTTTGCTTCACTTGAACTGCAAGCCTGCTACAAGTTTGTTGCAAGTTTTCCTTACTATCTGGGTTTTAAGTGAATTCCCATTTATTCAGATACATTTTCCATCTTTTCAAGACGAAAATAAGGCAGTGAAACGTTGAAAATATTAAAAGAAGCAGAAGGAAGCATCATTCATAAGTAGTAAGAAAGAAAAATAATGTGCTTATGAATGAAAAAAGAGAACTTAATGTCAGGGAGAATTGAACTCAATACCTTCCGGCCGGTTATCCAACGCCTTATTCCCTCAACCAACCGACCAAGTGAGAGACTACGTTTACAAAATGGTTTCTTTCGTCTTGTCAGGTACTTAAGAACGACGTTCACAGATTTCTTGTACGTATATTACTCCAGACGTCTTTTGGTATGTTTTTGTCACTGATATAGGCTTGCTGTTGCCATTTTTTTAAACTAAATACGATAAATTTTACAGTATGGCTTCGCCTTTTGATTAACTTTGCGGTTACAAATGGCAGAGAACAAACTCTGACTAGCAACCATGATGCATTGTGAACCACGCTCAAAGGATTAAAAATCGTGCTTGTTCAAGTTTGAAGAATAAATTTCATCCAAAAGCAACGGAATCCCATCTAGAAAGATCATATTTTTTTTCTATCTAAAGCAATAGAGTGTTTCGTTGAAAAATACTATTTTTGATTGAAATTTCCGCTCTAAACGATTGGTGGCCATTCTTTCCGCTCTTTCGAATGTAGTGTGGACTCGAATGCAAAATTTGGTGTAAATCAATGTGGATACATTTAGAAAAATTTATTTTTACACGGTAGGCAATACTGTTAAGTCTGGTGATCTAGAATACCTTTATGAGCTGACCCAGTACCTAAGGAACAAGTATGTAACATTTGGTGGAAAGCAATAAACGCATGTAGATTTGTATAAGTAACATTCACACAGGCAGGGAAACTTCCAATTTTATTTGTATATATTAAATAATGAATCAAAACGGGTTGCAAAATTTATAAACAAGGAAGTAATTTACAATACTATTTCAGTAGAGCTTTATAGCGTGGAAAATAAATGGCGTAATGTCCAAAATGAGCAATAATTTACTTCTAGGATTTCACGGCAACATATTATTATTATTTCTTAGAAGGTTTGGCTGAAGAATATTTTCCTTTCTGCAGTTGATTTATCTGCTGTGAAATATACCAAGAGAGCAGTTTTGTTTCACCATCATCGTTACACTCTGTACCCTGACTCTTATTTTCTTTCATTGAGTTTTGCCCAAATACAAAATCATTTGGATACATTGCAGATGCATTTGTTGTAGTGTATCCACTCGCGTCGTCTTCTCCCAGAAATTTGGGGTATGAAAAATATTGGCTTTCATAGTTCCCAAATCCTGAAATGTTTGACTTACTGCTTCCAAAGGGACTTAGAAAACTCCCGTTCTTTGCGAACTGGGAAGAACCAAAACTGGGAAAATAATCCGAGGGATGCAGCAGTTCATTTTTCTTTGGATACATCAACGGATTGCTGTGTTCACCAATATCATGGCCGAGAAATGATGCATTCTTCTTTTCTGGAGAGTAAAGTGGGTTTGCAGAAAAGGAAAATAAATCGGAATCTTCCGACAATACTTCATCCTGATATTCAGTATCCGATGGCTCTTCTTCTGACGTTATACCTAAAATATCTTCTTCTTCTTCTGAAGAATACATATATCCTGGAACTTTCTTTTGACCTCGATGACTACTATTCTTGAAAGGTGTTTCTCGCCTTCTTGGAGTTTTCTTATGCAATACCATTTCTCAATGCTGGTCGCATCTTCAAAGAAAACCCACAGATCAATACTCCCTCTAGGATCATGAAACACTACGTAAATTTTAAAAACTATAAATTTTTCATACACTGAATCTACTTATTGTCCTAGAAAATAGTTACTATTACTATGACAAACCAAAAACAATGTTCATAAATACACTGATTCACAACAATGAATACGTCTATTATTCACCGAGTGATGTGGATCAGTGAAAACGTACTCAGTAATCGGAAGAAAAGTCCTGGGACTAATTACCCTCATTGATTTGTTTTGCCTTTGAGTCTGTGAAGTTTTCTTATCTGTTTGGAAGAATCAGTGAGAGAGCAATTAATAATCTTTTAGTCCTATATCTTATTCCCTAGTATATTGTTGGCTGTTGCTATATCGACAACTCAAATTACAATTTTCTGATGCTTCTAATTTAACTCTTAAGTAATAATTCACTTGTAAGATTATTCACCGTTGTACTAAATAATAGTGTTATTGTTAGCGATTCAATTAAAAAGTAATTCCTCCTTTATTAGTTAATACCATAAAAATCAAGAAATAAGTTTTGGTTATTAATTCCGGTAAGGGCTACTTAGGTATCCAACCAAATTTGGTTCACCCGGATTCTAACCAGCGTGCTCTATTAAACTGATTAAAACCCAGAAACCTATGCATCACATTCACTCAATTTATTATCCCATTAAGAGCTACACGGGAATCCAACCCAATGACCCAAATCTGGTTCCCTTGCATGCTCTAATATTACGTATTAAAAACCGAAGACATATACATGCGCCACATGAAGTTGCCAGTAACACAAATTCATTAATTCCTATCAAGGAATTTTTCGCCAACTAACTACACCTTTAAACTATTTCCTACCTACAAGAGCCAAAACTAATTGTCTATGTTTAAACCCAATCACTCCATACCCTCATGCGTCCAGTAATCAAGTTGTTGTATTAATTTCTCTAACTACATTAAATAATAGTATAACTATAGTACAATGGTCAATAAATCCGACTTCTTAGGAACATCTACTCTGCAAAATATCAGCTTATCCCACAAGTAATCTCATATGTTTGCAAGTGTTGAGTCCCACGCTGAAGGAAGTACAGTGTTTTCCCCTAAAGGTAGTTTTTCAGGCTGTGAAAAAGACAGTAGTCTGTTGGTGCAAGATCTGCTGAAAACGCCGGGTGGAGAGTTTCTATCAGTCACATTCTTCGATCGTAGCACAGGTCTTTCTTGCCGTGTGTGGGCACTATCAACATTGATGAGCACACCCTTGAGATTAACCATAGCGGGACGTTTCTCCAAGAATGCAGTCCGTAGGCGTTGAAGCTGTTGATAGTAGACATCTGCAGTGATGGTCTGGTTACGTGGCAAGAGCTCGAAATAGATTATTCCATGCATATCCCACGAAATACTCAACATCACTGTCCAGGGGTGGAATCCTGTTTTGGTACAGTTTCTGCGCCCCCCTCTAGGTACCCAGTGCCATTTGCATGTAATGTTATGGTAGAGGACCCACTTTTCATCCCCTGCCACCATTGTGTCCAGAAATGGATCACATCTGTGATGGGTGAGCAGGTAACTACAGATGTAAACTCGCTGCTGCTTCTGTTGAGGCGTAAATGCATGGGGTACCCATTTTCCGAGTTTCGACACGAACCCAAGGTTCTGCAGATGGCGAAGAACGGTCGAATGGGTGACATGGAGTTCTATGGCCACTTCTTCAACAGTTTGCATTGGATTTGCCTCCACCGCTGCTTGCAAGGCATCGTTGTCCAGCTGCACACTGTCCACAGGTTTCCGTTTGTCTTATCGGAGCCTTCTTGTGGCTTATCGATGAGGCTGGTGTGCTCAGACCGAAACCTCTTGAACTACCTTTGACACTTTCGCACATCCACAGCACCCTGACCATATAGGGCCTACGACATTGATGTTTCGGGTCGCTGAGCTGGCTGGATGTCCCTAGTGAAATTAATACAGCATCATAGGACGTATGTGGTCCTCCGACACTGCTGTGATCAAACACAAGCCATACTACCAACACGTGGAGTAGACTCCTTCTACACACTGCTGCGCAATCAAGTGCCCTATATCACTCAGCCATGGGACTTGCCGTCTACTTCATTATTAGCTCGTTAGATTGTGTCATTGCAGCGGTCATCGCACATACTACATTAGTTATGGGATAACCCGATATTTAATTTCCCTGCGTACCTCTAAACATGATTTACGTCCAATCCAGCCACTATTACTGTTAGACAACTAGATAACTCAATGAACCTTAAGCAAGAAACCCTGTTCGCGGTCCGAGCTACAGCCACCAAATTTATTCATCTACAGGTAACGTGCAGTAGCCAGAACCCCTGGTTCTGAGTTACACCACCAATGAAAGAGCATTAACTATTTCCACCTACTACCATTTCTTTATTCCCTTTGCCTGCATGCAAACTAAAAAGTTAGTATGAATAAAGAATCAAATTTAGTAAAGTTGCCAAAAAGTAGAGGTATTTACACAGGCTCCTGATAGCCCCGAACCCTGAACAAAAATATCATGGTGAAAGAAAGCAGCTTCAACATTACCACACTGAGGCTGAAGATGAATGACATCGGCAAGGCTCAGAGATGGGCAGAGGACGACATCTAAAATGTCTACCTTCACTGCGATATCGTAGAGCTGACAACTCTACACCGCTAAATCATGTCAAGTAATTGTAACAGATGGTTCATGAATTTTCCTGGGGTAAAATATTCCTGAGGTAAATTAGTCCCTCATTCGGATCTCCGGGCGGGGACTGCTTCAGGGGCTCCAAGAACAGGATTAAGAAACACCTTAGAATAGGAGCATGGAACGTACGAACGATATACCAAACGATGGCGGTACGCGAGACTGAAAAAATATGAGATGGACATAATAGTGTTACAGGAAGTCGGGCGGGAGGGTCAGGATAGCATCCAACGGGGCAAATACACTTTCTACAACCGGGGAACACAGTCCCATAATTTTGGAACAGGAGTATTCCTAATTAAGAACAGTATACGTCCGGCGGTTCAGAATATAGAATTCGTAAATGAAAGACTATCGTACGTTACGATACGTATTCTATGGAGCAACATGGTTTTAATACACATCTATGTTCCGACCGAGGAGCTAGAAAGATTGTTTGACCGATTACCGAAGTATAATACGAAAATTGTATATGGTGATTTCAACGCTAAGGTGGGGAGGGAGGAAAAATACAGGCCTACTATAGGCAAATACAGCCTTCACGAAATCACCAACAACAATGGAGCTTTAGCGATCTCGAAAAACCTACTAATAAAAAGCACATACTTTCAGCATAAAGACATACATAAATACATATGGGTATCTCCGGATGACAAAACTCTCAACCAGACGTATTAGTAGATAGACGAAGACACACCAACATAATGGACGTTAGATTTTACAGAGGAGCGGAAGGTGACACCGACCATCAGTTAGTGTGATCACAAAAGTAAGAGAAAAGTTATCTATCCATCGCGAACAGAGAAAGCGAGGGATCAAAACAACTGAAATTCAAAGTTAAATGATTAAATAATTCGAGCGTAAAAGCAGACTACCAACTCGAAATCTCAAATAGGTTCGAAATCCAATTCTAATAAAGTGCAGTTAATGGTGAAATAGATGTAAGATGTGGGAGGCAACTCGTGATACAGTTAAGGGGGTAGCAAGGCACGTGTAGGTGAGAGGAAACACCAAAAAACAAGCCTTGGTTTCATGAACAATGACTTAAACTTCATGAGGAACGTAAATAAGCAAGGCAATGATGGTTAAGTAATAAAAACGAAGCAAGTACCAATCACTAGCGGGTTCAGACCCAAAAGGCGAGAAAATATGACGCAGAAGATTCAGCAGTTAGAGGAAAACGGGAAGACAAATAACATATGAGATCTGTACAAAAGGGTAAACTCGTTAAGAAAGGGATGATTAGATATGTTAGGGTTAGGTTAGGTTAGGGATGATTAGAAATGAACGCGACGATCTGCAGGCGGATCCGACTAAAATTATCGATGTGTGGAAAAATTATTTCGACAAACTTCTTCCTGTAATGAACGGAAAGAAAACAAAGGAATTTAAAATCTATACAGCAGAACCGTGGATACCCGAACCTAGCGAGGTCGAAATGTCGATAAAGAAATTACAAAATTTCAAATTCCCGGGAATAAAAAACATTCCAGCCGAATTAACTAAAGCGGGAAGAACGGCAACATCAAGGAGCTGCATAAATTGATAAATGCTATATGGAGAAAGGAGGAACTTCCAAGGAATGGAAAACCTCAATAATAGTTCCGGTTTATAAAAAAAGGCGATAAATAGGACTGTAATAATTACTGCGGAATCTCGTTACTCCCAACATGTTCCTACAAAGTATTGAGTAATATATTGCTAACTCGCCTAAGTGTATACGTAAATGAAATAGTTGGAGATCACCAATATGCAGTTAGAAGAAATAGATCCACGTTGGACCAGATTTTCGCCTTGAGACAGGTGTGAGAAAAGAAATGGGAATACAATGGGACTGTTCACAAGTTATTGATTGATTTTAAGAAAGCTTATGATTCTATCAAAAGGGAAAAGCTATACAGTATCCTGGTACGATTTAGAATTCCGATAAAACTTGTTCAACTAGTGAAGATGTGTCTCCGCGACCCCATAAGCTGAGTACGGGTAGGTAAGAATGTGTCAGATAGTTTCAAGATTCGCAACAAATTGGAACAAGGTGATGACTTGTCATCACTACTGTTTAACTTTGCTTTAGAATATGCGATTCAGAAAATAAAAGAGGACAAAAGGGGACTAATGCTCAGTAACTTGAACCAACTGCTCGTGTACGTGGATGATCTTGATTTTCATAGGGGAAGACACAGGGTTACTTTAAAGTAACACCGATATCTTAGTAGAAGCACTCAATGAGATAGGTCTACAGGTAAACATAGAGAAAACAAAATACATAATAACAATTCGAAACACAGGGAATAACGGAAATAGATACTTGATAATTAAGAATGAGTACATGGAGAAAGTAACAAATTTAAGTACTTGGGAACATACGTAACAAGCAAAAACGAGGTAACGGGAGAAATAAAAAAGTCATTTAGTATCGGGCAACACATGTTTCTATTCAGTCCAGAAACTCCTGACATCGCGATTAATATCAAGGAAGTTGAAACTGAAAATATACAGACCGGTTATTCTGACGGTAATACTTTACGGTTGCGAAAGTTGGAGTTCGAGCCTAGCAGATGAACATAAATTACGTGTTTGAAACTAAGGTTTTGAGGGAAAATATACTGGCTGAAGCGGGACGAGATGACTGGAGAATGAAGGAGACTGCATAATGAAGAACTTCACAGACAGTACGACTCCCCCGATGTTGTAAGAATAATGAAATCGGGACGAGGAAGATGGACAGGCCATGTAGCTCGGATGGGAGAAAAACGAAAACTATATTCCATCTTGGTTGGAAAGCCGGATGGAAAGAGACCGTTAGGAATGACTGCGATGACGTTGGGAGGACAATAATAGAAGAGATCTTCGAGAAGTAGATGTTTGTGATGAAAATTGGCTTGACGTTGCCCAGGATAGAATACAATGGGGAACGTTTGTTACTACGGCGATGAACTTGCGAGTTCCGTAAGGCATAGAGTTAGTTAATTGTAATGTCACTCGAGGGTTAAGTGAGCGTCCATTTTACCCATTCGGCTACCAGTTTAAATTATGACACACTTGCAGCAGCAACAGATGGTCTAGAGAATTTTGCACCTCACTAAAATTAACGTTAAACACCAATGAGTTTGATCAACCATAATTACAAAATGTTAATTGTGTTTCTATATAAGTATTTTTAACAGTAAATAATGCTTACCTTTGATCATAGATAGGGAAAAAGGCTAAAATTTTAATAACTTTGTCAACTGTCATCATAGGTGCTTCAGCTAATACCAGTTCACTAAAGACATTGTATTGAAGTAATTTAGACGCGTAAGGGAAGGAAACACCTCTTGGCCACTTTACACTTCCTTCCCCTACAAGAAATGGTCAGTTAACATATTTCAAGTGTTCAAAATATATATTTGTTTATGTAATAATACAATTTCAGTCTTTTCATCATTCGCCTGTCTCCTTAAAGTAAGTGCTCAAAGGACCTCCCAAATATGACAGCAATGGCCAACAAGTAATTATTCGACCAACAAGCTTTTATGGCGCACGATTCGATTACAGTTAATATGTGCGTGCGTCAAGAACAGATTTGTATTGTTTGATGAGAGAGTCTTGTTTACTAACTTCCTTTAACAGAGATAGACACGTACAAACAAAGAGAAAGAGTCATGAATCTAGTAGTCCTTTGTCACAAATAGATGCCGCCACTCACGTTCAAGATTTAATTGACGGAGGCAGTCAGGACATGGCTAATTGGTATGTAATGTCCAACCCCGATTACAGACGCCAACTACTGATTGTTAAGCAGAACACGTCAATTCCTTGGAAAAACACTTTTTATTACCGGATTTTCAGCACCTTTCATCATTGCAACACATACCTCTGTGATGGTTGTGTCTTGAATGCAGTGACGTCAATAAATGGACAAACGAGTACGCAGGAGTGGACATTTTTCAAAACTAAATTATCGCACAAGTGTATTGTTTTCTTTTATGCAAAATTACTCTATACTTAAAATTGTTAAACGTTCCCTGTGCACGGATTCTACCACACTCCACCGCTCACAAATTCTCGAGCACACCCTTCTAATTACATTTTTGCTCTTAAAAAGTATACAAACAAAAACCTCTTAAGGATGTTTTAAACCCTCTTATCTCTACAAAGTTGGATTTACACCCTCGAAATTGGTAATCCAGTCAGAATCCCTGATAACCACTCAATTGAACTGAAATATTCATAGTAAAAAATCGTTTCTTAAAACTGAAAAAAGAAGTTCTTGTTTGTTCATCGAGAAACAATTTCCTTCGAAATGAGATATCCGCATTCTCAATTGTAAAATCTTCGTAAACTTCGCATTTAATAATGTTTAATATGATCCCCAATAGCACACAAACGTTGAGAAACGGTGGATTCAACGTTAGTCTCGCAACGTAATTTTAACGTTGTATTTGTACCTAAATGTCCGCCAGTTCAATGGTTTATTCGACATTTAGAATCAACGTAGTCTTTACGTTAACGTCAAGAAGTGGAGTATTTTGGAAACGTTTTTTAACGTTGTATTTGCCCACCTGTTCAGTGGTTCTAAACCACCTTTTCCATTTGACCAAAAGAATGCATTGAACTTCATGACGGAGAGTTACCGCTGTTGCTGTCTTCATCCATTTCTTTCACGTTGATATATTGATTTTGTTTGTAAATTTTTGCCACCTGTCTGCAATGAAGTTCGAAGTCCGACAGAGACGAGCCATACACCGTTGGATTCGTAATGGTCCCAAACGGTAGAATAAGCTATAAGTTTGACCCTAAAGTTGGCAGGTACTGTTCAATAGCTTAGTATTCTCCATCTGTATATTTCTTTTTGCACCCACCCACGCCTAGATCTCAGTAACTACAAGTCACACAGAGATAAACCATGTACCGTTCTGAAGCCATATGTTAAAAGAATAGTTGGATTTTTATGGGGCGCTTTTATTTTGTCTATAATAAAACCATTACTTAGCTTGTTTCCTAAAAATTAACCCCAACACACAATCACTTTGCAATTTACATAATTATTTATTTGTATTTTCACTTGCTGGATACGCTTATCAAACTCATGGAGACAGAAAGGTACCTTGAGAAACTCCCTTTTTTCGAAAAAATATACATAAAAACAACTGGAAAGCAGCTAAACTAAGCGCAAATGAGAACAACAATCTCATTCAAGATGGCAACTGTGAGACTTGAACATGTCATCTGAAAGAGCGAGAGGAGGGAGGAGGAGACATGGATATTTTTAGGACGTACTTCAGTTTCTATCCAGAGTGACATGAAATTACCGTTACAAGTACTCTCGCTTGCTTTATGATTAAAAAGTTAGCGAACTGCTCGCTTGGAACAAAAATATTAGAGTGACTATACGTATGTATGTATGAAACGACGAGAGGGGGCGCCCTCCAACACATTAGTCGCCTCCCTTAATTTGTTTATACTCATTAATAAAAGCCATTTTATCCCCCGTTTCTCTCTAGCTTTTAGTGCGTTCTTCAACTTTTGCCAGATATATATACGGTTTGTATGCAAACGAGGTAAAGGCGAGCCCCGCTTTTCTCTAACTACTCCATATTCCGCTATATTAATTCGCTGTGCTTCCACTGTATATTCCGCCATATTAATTATCTCTCATCACCGCTATATAAATGGGCGGGACAGGACAGGACAGGCCGGGAGGTGAAGGAAACAAATGAACATCTCAAGTAAGATTATATGCTTCCAGCCAGAGGGCAGCACTTGTGACAGCCTCCATTATGCTGACGAGCGCCACTCTCCTGACGGTGTGGGTCCTCTGTTACTTAATGGTTATGTTCCTCGCTTCATCTTCAAGCACTTTTTTCTCTGTCCCACTCTTTTGATATGCCTTTTTCACTCTTCTTAGTTTCTTTTCCTGGGTGCTTCTTTCTCCCATGTTGTGGACAAAATGAGCAGCAAAAATACTGTAATATATATCTGCCTTCATTTTCCTTCCTTCAACAAACGACCCATCATGCACCATTCGCTCTGACAAATGAGGCACAATAGCAAATGACGCGCTGATACCGCAATAGTCTTGAATGTTATTGCGGGGGAAAAGGTCAATCATGAATGGTGACCCTGAAACACTTATCTAGAATCAATAGAATGTCATTTTCTTTCTTCTATAAAAAGTTTATTATGGGAAAATTTCATGGGACTTGAAACTAGGCATTGTCTTCACCTAGCGATGAGTCCACTGTGTCGGCTATGATTGTTGACGGGTATTTCAGGTAGAATTTGATTCTAATCAACTCTATTCTTGATTCTAATCAGCGAGAAAGAGTATTATGGGCTGTTGAAGTCGTCGCTGCTTAGAGTATAACTGTGAGGGTTGATGTGTTTGTTGGTAACTCATTTATACAAACTGTATTTTAAAAGTAAGGGGCCTATGATGAAGCCTTGAGGAACTCCACATAAACAGATTCATGTCAGAAAATAGATGGAATAGGTTTCTATGTCTAGATCTCGTATACAAAGCGCATGTTGCTTCTCTTTTGTTTTGTTTGTACTTTAGTTTCTGTTGATCAACTAAAAAAAAAAAAGGTCGAGTTCAATTGATTTGTGGGAGCCCTTCCTAATGACTATTATTAGTTACCGTTATATGAGGTTTACCTCGCCTTCAGGGGGAACTGATCAACTGGAATCTTTGTCACCAACAAATACAGATCTGAAACAGTATTGTTAACAAGGTTGATAAAGAGCAGATTGCCGCCTTGTTTAGTGGACAGTTTGACATTTACCAATTGTACAGTTATTAGCTGCAGGTGTTGCTTTTATTCTTCCTTTCTTTAATTACGACATCTGGTGTTTGCTGGAAAAACTAATGGTCCGGGACGAGTGGCGCAGAGGATATCAAGCGAGAACCAGCAGGCGGAAAGCGCCAATTGTAGAGACAGATTCTGGTAAAGACCTATAATTGTCGCTTGACTAAAATAAAAATAGTTCTCGAATTGTGTAATGAATAATACGTGTAAAGGCCCCCACAAAGAGACATGAAGCCGTTGAAAAATGAAATACAAAATATCTGAATCATGAATCCAATACAACGTATCAATCAGCACACCCTTTTCTCTTGTCGCTTTATGTGTGTGGCGATGTGCGTGTGGAGGGAGCAGAGGACTATCATTTTAATTTATGCAATTACGCCAGATACATCTATGATGCACAGGGTGTTCCTGAAACAATGGTGCAAACTTCAGGGGGCGATTCTTCACATCACAACAAAGTGTTCCTTTGAAGAAATTTAAAGGCATAGGTAGTTTCAGAACTACAGGCGCTCGAAGTTACGGCTGCATCGTCACAAATGACGCATATCTCGACACATAATGACGTATGCGGTGTCAGCTTACCAAATCACAATCGAAGTACGTAGTACCCGATACATTTATTTAAGCAGTGTTTGAGTTTCGTAATGTATGAGTTTTATTGTCAAGGAATTAAATCATTCAATAGGGCAAGTATTCGCCAATCATAATCAACTATTACGATTGTGATTTGTTAAGCCGACATCACTTACATCATTACTTGTCGAGATATCACGTCATTTGTAAAAATGCCGCCATAAATTTGCACGCCTTTAGCGGCGAAAGTGAACATCTCTCGAAAATTTTGCAATCAAATTTTTGTCATGTTTCGAGGTCCCCGACATGGTGGTATAGTTTTCATTTACCAGTTTTCCAAAACTCAGTATTTGTTTATGCAGTAAATATAGTGAAATTTAAGCTCCTCCCACACACAGAGAGGAATACAGGCGAATCTAAACTATAGCACCATGTACGGAACCTCAGAACATGACAAAATTTCCTTTGCAGAATTTTCGAAAGATGTTTACTTTCGCTGCTAAAGGCGTGCAAATTTACGGGGGCATTTTCACAAATGGCATAATATCTATATAAAAAAAACACACACAAAAAACAAACATGTCGGTTCAGCAAATCACAATCACAACTCTTGTACCCAATTCTTCTATTCCAGCAAAGTTTATGATTGACGGGGTGCTGCATAGACGCTTTCCCTACGTACGAATTACATTATCAAGGAATTCATATGGTCTCACAGGGCAAGTATTGAATGAACTCTTCTTCTCCAATCTCGCGGCATTCCCCAATTATAAACTTTTTTTTTCTGAAATTAATGTATTGGGCACATATTTGGTTGTGATTTGCTAAACCGTCTTAAAGCCGTTTGTGACCATGCCAAACTAACTTTGCATGCCTCTAACTCCGAAACTAGGCATTTGCGAATGGAACGCCTGCAAGGCAATATTTAGATCATTAGTCTGCACTTCTTCTGAAAATTTGAACGAAATCGGAGGGATCGTATACGGGTACTTATATTGTAAGTTTTTTTTTTTTCAAGAAACCTTTATTGCTTTTATAGAGATTCTTGTTCTGCTAGAAGCCAGGTCTATGATCTAAGTTAGGTAAACTCATGGTGATTCCCAACTCCCTTCCGTAGGATGGAAATCAGAAACCTTGGACCATACTTTGGGAAACAATGGTTTATTGATTGCCATAGAAATAAATATGATACCGTTACCGATTCAGTGGTAACAATAAACTGTATTCAATATATGGACGATCTCCTATGTTTTCTCTGAAACCACTTTTATTTTTTTTTAATTGACGACTCTAAATTAATTTAAGAAATCAAATAATTGTTTCGTCAGTTTATTTACAAACTCTTCCATTTACGCTTGAATAGCAGCTCCAGCAAGAGGCATGTACTTACTGCTGGTTATTTTACTCAATCCACTGGCTTAGCATCTTCCCCATTATTTTCATCACCTCCGAGCGAGATTTCATCTCTTTAGTTACACTCACGTTGATTGAAGATTGAGCAGTTTTCCGAACTGATTCTGTATTGTCACGAATAATTCTCACAATGCATTCACTAAGTCCTAAACCACGCACAAAGATTGAGCAGTTTTCCGAACTGATTCTGCATTGTCACGAATAGTTCTCACAATGGATTCACTAAGTCCTAAACCAC
>JAGDQP010048331.1:0-14778 GCA_022664845.1 Lepisma saccharinum
TTTCCAGGTTAAAATCCTATAATCAAAGGATTTTTCCTGGAATCAATCCTAAAATTGTATCGTACTGAACATTGAAGTACTAGGCTTCACCGCTTCGGTCTGGGAAACTTATATTATTCTGTTCATCTTCACAGATTCAAATATTCGTTGTAAGTAGGGATTTTTCGGAAAGGTACAAAATTTGTCCTGAAGGTTGAATTTTGCTTCTTTCTAAACGTTCATTAAACGTTATATAGACGTTTATTCAACGTTTTGTAACTTTGAATCAACGTCAATGCCAAAAATAGGTTTTGTAAAAGGTTTTATTCAACGTCTTTAAAACGTTTATTAAACGTCAGATTCAACGTTGAATCAACATTTCTCAGAATACTAATCTGATAGTTGTATAAACGTGGAATCAACGTAAATTCAACCAAAATTCAACGTTTATTAAACATTTAAAAAAAGTTGAATAAACGTTTATTTCACGTGCTTGTACTGTGTGGGTAGCTACGTAACAGGTGAACTGTAAATACAACTTTGAAACCACATCTGCCAGGTCGCCTCGGTGGCCTGGTGGTTAAGGTGTCAGTTTCTTGAACAAATGAACGCGCGTTCGAGTCACGGCAGCGGTAACACTTTTTCTTCTTTTTTAAAAATATATATTTTTCATATGTTTATATTTATTATTAATAATAATTGCTTTACTGCATTTTTCGTGCATTATCTTAAATTAGTGACCATGGGCAAGTGGAGGTTAGGTGCGGTCATGTATCTCTACACATTTTGTTCTCATATACGTCACAGTTCTTGACGCAACTTCCGTTTCATATTTCTAGCTTGAACGCCTCGTGCATTTTCCGGTTTACATTTCTGGAGCTATAGGCTTAGCATGTCGTTTTCGCGGGAGTATAAGGCCTATTCCAAACGGTGAAATTATATACGTATATCCAACGTGATCTTTTTTTCTAACCTAGGCTAACCTAACGCAATGTACCTTAACTTGTAAAATGTTGAAATTGTACATATAAATAAATAAACGAACTAAACTAATCTAACCTAACCTATCCTAATGTGGAATAATACTGCAGCGAGAATTTGCTGTTATAGCCTAAGTCCAGGGGTTAAATTTAGCCGGCACTCACCGGTAAACAGTAGCGGAACATTTTTCATCTCAGTTATAGTACCGGAGGTTTCTAAACTAAAAAATGTGCGTCCCGGTATACATAAATCCTGATGTACACGGCACCAATAATTTTTAAGCATTAACTAACTCTATGGCTTATGGAACTCGCAAGTTCATCGCCGTAGTAACAAACCTTCGCCATTGGATTCTATCAAGCCAGTTTGCATCACAAACACCTACTTCTCAAAGATCTCTTGTAATATTGTCCTCCCAACGACGGCTCGGTCTTCCCAATGGTCTCCTTCCATCAGGCCTTCCAACCAGGATAGAATATAATCTTCGTTTTTCCCCATCCGAGCTACGGCCTGCCCAGCTTAGACGTCGCGATTTCATTATTTTTACAGCATCTGGTGAACCATACAGTCCCTGGAGTTCTTCATTATGCAGTCTCCTCCATTCTCCAGTCATATCGTCCCGTTTCGGCCCGTATATCTTTAAGTATGTTTGTAATAAAAAGAATAACAGTTTTATAACAATTCTCCATCAATCATTCATTTCTTTTTAATATTAAAGAGAACTTGAATACTACAAAAAATATAATCTTTCGTAGTTCGAGCTTTTAAGTATTATAAAAGAATTTTGTTTCGACACACACTAACGTGGTTGCTAAAGCTGTAACTTAAAATGTGGAAGATGAAAGTGCCCTGGACTTTTAATGAAAGGACTTCCAATCCCTTGAACTCTGGAGAAATCTTTTTTGTTTGCTCTATTACAATGATATTCTGGAATAAATTATATAAACCTCCTCCAATAAGTTCACGACTATCCCACATAGCACCTAAACTTGTAGCAAGTTTGTACGAGGTTTGACATTTCAAATCCGCAAACTTCCTAGTTGACAGGGAACACAGTTGCTACAATTTTTTTCACGCCAAACTTGCTATAAACCTGTGTTGTTAAACATCAAGTCTGTGGCGAGAAAGAAATCAACTGTGTGCATTCGGGCTCGAATATAGATTCTTCAGTTTTGTTTGTTGTCCGTCACTATAACAACTGCTCTGTCGCGCTATTTCTGAATGTCTTCTCTAAACTAGTCCTTTTATGCTACGAAGACAGTTTCTGAAGTAAATGCACGGATATAGGTTGAAATTGGCAACTAAGAAAGCTTGTTGATACTGTTTTAGAACTATGAATCATGTTTCGTTGATTTTTTGGAAGCGAGCCTCTTCAGGAAAATCATAACGATGTGTAATGTATATTTTATTGCTCGTGTTGATAACATGTTGAGTTTTCTGGGTCTTTTTATTGCGTATAATGAACGAAAAGAATAATTATCTAAATTCAATTGCTTAACTTATTTTCGGGAAATGCGTATAATTTTGAAATTTGTGTAAAATGTTGAAAAGTACAAAAGGAAGTAAAAGGGAGAAAATATTTCTAAGTACAAACAAAAATAATTTGTGTGTGTGTGTGTGTGTGTGTGTAATTTCTACAAGTTTGCTGGAAGATTGTACCAAGTTGTTTACAGCCTTGAAATGCAAGTTTATTGTGTTTTCTCGGATGTTCTTCTGTGAAAGGTTTTGAAGTTATGGATGAGCACCAGAATTTTTTTTTCAATTAAACCTCTACATAATTCCGTCATATAACGTCTGTCAGCGAGTACTTTTCCGTGGCAGGAAAGGGTAAAGCAGTCGTCATAGTGTCCAGGTACCACGCCAGTATTTGCCTGGTAAAACTGAGGGATTCGCCTGAAGAATCTCAATCAGGATGTCTTGCAGAAGAACTACAACCTGCGTGTTTCTCGAGTACCGGTACGACGTCCACGACCTTAACCACTGGACCCATTTGTTTTATTGTACACTCGAATTCACAAAAATGGCAAGTGGGACAATTTCATAATCTCTAATTGTACACCCAACGTGCTATCATCAAATCTATTTACCTGAACAATCGAACTCAAATAGAAAGTTAGATCTGAGTCAAAAGTGAATCAAGCATCATTTGAGAAGTGGGACAACTTATGCAAGCTTAGTATGTCAAGCCCCAAAAAAGGTTTAGACAAGGTTGAATGTAGTTTACAAGAATGACGGTTGAAATAGCCTTGATAGGACAAAAAAAACACTGATGTACTTCTTAAAGAAATTAAAAACGTTAACGACGGTGGGAATCGATTTAACGACCACAGGCACAATGACCCGATGCTGTATTCACCAGACCACGAAACAACTCGATCTAGTTCTTCTTCCAAGCAGTGTTTATACTTAGTTCATCAGATTCGCAAGAGATGGCGGTAGTAAAAGAAGTTCCGAAAAATTACGACAGGACAGCCTTGGCACGTGAAGACTTGAGCGCACTGAGATGATTGCGGAAGTGCAACAAAACATAATTCAATTAGATTTCAAGTATTAACAAGCTTCCTCGCATATCTGGTAGTTCAAACAAGCTTGAATTAGGCTAGTTATAACAACGAGTTGTTTCAACAAGTTTCTTTTACGCTTGTTTTTTTTAAGTTCAAGACATTATCAAGTTTAACAAGCTCAAAGCGAGTGACTGACAACCTTGTTACAAGCTGGTGTGCTATGTGGGAAATGTTCTTTTCAGATGCGCGCTTTGTAAAACTTTTTCGACTTATAAATTTTCACCGTTGGTAATTCCCTATGAACCTGGATTCAGATTGTAATACGTATTGTAACCAAAAGCATGAATAACACTTATGGTCTAGCAGCTACGATTAGTGACTTCGTGTCAGGAACTTTGGCAGGATTTCAGTTAGGGGGGGGCAGCGTTTCTTCCAGAAGATTTATTCTAGGGGACGTAGGAGGCTCACGAAAATTATAAATAATGCACATTGATTCTAATGTGCTAAAATATTTTTAAAAAGTTATTTAAAAATATGTAGTAGCCTACTTCCTTACTTAACCTCAAAATAACATAAAGAATGTGCTATTATATACGTATTTCAGTAGATATATGAGTAATACAAGTCTTGAGACTAGTTCTTTCGGAAGAGGTTTTTGACTCCTCCCGGAAGAGCAATGCCCCATCGAAAGCATGTCTGAAAGAAACACTATGGTGGTGTATAGTCTAAATTGGGAGGGTGTTAGTGGAGTTTTGTAAGGTTTCTATCGATTTTTGACCGTATAAATTATTTAGTTGGAGATTGCACTCGAAAATTTGGGGCTGACACCCCCAACGGGGGGGGGGGGGGGCTGGCAGAATCACTGCTCCGGGTAAGTTTTGAGAAGGTGAGATTTCCTGTTCCGCTCACGTGGCAAATTGTAATTGAGAATTTTCATAGCTTTTCTCAGTCCCACTTGTCGAATGCCGGCATGGTACCTGGAATGCAAGTTCTGGTTGCTACCTTTCCTTTTGCTTATCTAACATTTGTAGCAAATAGCAGAATGCTGGAGCGTTTTCTTCAGTGCTCCCATCCTGGCGCTCTAAGACTCCTATTATCACCAGAGCGACCTTGGTATTCCTGGGCACCTAGGCAGATAAAAGTGGCTGAGCGTAGGACTGACCAACCCACCTCACTTCATGCCTAACCTCCACACCGCGCATGCGCATCGCACAGGGAATATTTTCCTTAAAAAGAAAGGCAAGAGGAAACAAAATAACATCACTGATCTCGTACGAAGGGTAGAAATAACAAGGCTCGTTTTTTACGAGGTTAGATTAACTTTCCAGCAGCAAGTAATTTCTGTCTGGAAATTGAAATTAGCCAGGTCGAAATTACTGTATCCAATTACATTTTACGTGATCTTGGGAAACAATATTTTCTTAAAACGAATACGAAATTAGATTACATTTCCTACGTACATTGCTGACAGAAGGAGGAAGTTGATTGAATCGCTAAATTTGCTACCTCATTATAAGTTGTTGGCTTGTGGATTATAATTAGAAATTATAATTACATTTTATAATTTTTCTTCTTCAGTCCTACATTCTATTCTAGTATTTATTAAAAGAAAACTAAAAAACAGCCACCTACACTTTGAACACTGCGAGAACAATGGTCGGAAGAACATAAAATCTTCGTCAATATTGTAACAGGGAAATTAATATGAACCTGTAGATTTTTGTCGACGTATTTCCAAACATTTCATCTCTTCTCAAAAAAAGTGACGCAACTCAAAATGTATAATTTTGCAGGAGTAGGAAAGAAGTGAGATTTTATTTGAGAAGCTATATTTAAAGTCCATCAAATGGGAAGGCGACATTTCTGCTATCTACGGGCCACCGAATAGATCGACTTGTGACATTCATGCCAAATTAGAATGGTACTATGTTGCAGAATGGTCGCATAAATCAGATTTTTTGGGCATAACTTCTGAGTGATAAAATTTTATCTTAATTATTCATAATTTAGTTTCCCAAATGTAATAACGTACTACTTATTTCAGGTGTTCTAAACATTGTTAGCACGAACTCTGACCCGCCACCAGGGTTTCCGCCAGGAGTTTCAGTTTCGGGGTGATGATGGTGTAGTAAAGTCAAAATTGGGAGGGTGTAAGTGAAGTTTTGTACGGTTTCTATCGACTTTTCACAGCCAAAAAAAAGTTCGGGGGGGGGGGGGGTGTTCGGGATTTTGGAGGGAGTAAACACACCCCTCTCAAGGGGGCCTGGTGGAATTACTGCCCGGCACATTGGACGCGTTTTTGGACGCGTCCAAATAAGTTTCTTTTTGGCGGTAACTTTTGAGTAGGCTAAATAATCCTATTGTAATCTTAGTTTTCTTAAGTTGCTCACAATTTCCGAAATATAAATTTTAAACAAATATATATTTTGAGCGTTTTAGGCATTGGCACCATCCACCCTGAGTTGCGTTACTGGAAAATCGACGCCCAAATCAAACGTTTAGCTATAACACTTAAATAGGTGGTCCTATTGTAAATTTTCTACTTGAAAAATTGTTTGTTATTTAATTTCCAAATGCAAATTTACAATAGACAAGTTATTTTAAGGTTTGTAGGTATTGATATTATGCACTATGAGCCGCCATGTTGGAAAATGGGTTCCAAAATCAGCTTTTTGGCTATAACTTTTCAGTAAACGGTCCTATTGTCATTTCTTTCCTTTAGTTAACAAGAATTTAATCCGTAATCTAGCTTTTGTGTGACGTTTACATATGTACTAGTCCGATAACGTGCTCTAATAGTTACAGCCACGGACTTCAAATCAGCACTGGGGAGGTACGCAATTTCGAGACTTTCTCCCTCCCATACTGACCGGAGTTTCCCGTTTGCTTCTTTAGACGCCTTTACTTTTACTATGAAGATCGGAGCCAAGATTCTTCTTAAACCTCAAGGGAATGGTTCTCAACGCTACTTCCTGGAAGGATAACGTCATTAACCGAGATGCCTACTCTGACTGACCCGGCCGTTTGGCACATTGGTGAGGCTACACTCGGTTTAATTACCTAGACCAAGGGAATCTAAGATCTCCTCGCAGGCCAAGACCTTACACACAAATATAGGTAAAGCCAGGAAGCTATTTCAACGATAGACTTAAAATATATTATAATCTTTGTGATTCGTAATTCTCTCTGATTCCACCTTCCTAGGCTTCTTATGTATCAGTTGCGTAAATATGAAACCGGAATTTATGTACAGAAAAGACACAGTGATGGGATGACAATGCTAAGAACTATTTTATTCGAAGTATTGGCCATCGCTAGCGATACATTTCTGCCATCGTTCCGGCAATGTGTGGATGCCAGACAAAAAAAAACTGTGCCTCTTGTGCTACAAACCAGTCATCAAGCCATTTTCGTAAGATGTGAAGCGCTGGTCAGCAAGTACGTGTCCCATGGATACAAATAAGTGAAAATCGGAAGGCACCAAGCCTGGCGAGTAAGCCGCATGCGGAAGGATTTCCCAGCCAAACGTCGCAATCGTTTCCATGACCGGTTTTACTGTGTGGGAGGGTGCATTATCGTGAAGCACAATCACTTTATGTTGTCTTTGGTCATATTCTGGTCGTTTTTCACGCAAAGCTTGATGCAAATCGATCATTTGTTGTCGGTAACGTTGGGTGTTAACGGTTTCGCCAGGTTTCAGCAGTTCATAATAGATCCCACCAAACATAAAGCATTGTCTTCCGTCCATAGCGATTTGGTCTTTCAGTCGATGTCGCCGGTTCTCCTGGAGTTACCCATGATCTTTTACGGTTAGGATTCTTGAAATAGATTCACTTTGCGTCACCAGTCACAATTCGATGGAGAAATGATTTCCTTTTGTACCTGGCGAGCAGAATTTCGCAAGTGGGTTTTCTGTTTTCCTGCTGTCGTTCAGTCAATGCATGTGGAACCCATTTTCCTACCTTCTGAATCTTGCCCATGGCTTTTAAACGCATGGAAACTGCTTCTCGTGTCACATTTAATTCATCCGAGAGTTGTTGTTACGTTTGAGCGTCATCCTCATCCAATAAAGCTTGCGGTTCGCTGTCTCCAAACTTTTTCGGTGGTCTTCCACGTTCTTCGTTTGTCACGTCAAAATCGCCACTTCTAAATTTTGTAAACCACGCATAGCACTGTGACTTACCAAGAGCATGATCACCGTAAGCTTCGACAAGCATGCGATGCGTTTCTGCAGCAGTTTTCTTCAAATGGTAACAAAAAATCAATGCTGTCCGCACATAGTAGTTTGGTACAAATTGTGCCATGTACAACGCTATTAATCACTACACTATGACATGAAACTTGTCTGGTTGTGAGTTGCTAATAGTGATCTGCAGTCAAAACAAGCAAGTGGCGCCAAGGACGCAGTTTTACGGTAACCACAGACACCTAACGCCGTCTATGCACAAATTCCGGTTTCATATTTACACACCCGGTACACTGACTTACAAAGCGTCTGCGACCAAGCACAATTACATTCAATATTATCATTTGTTACATAATTGTTTGGCTTTACAAAATAAATTAACTTTGGTTTTAAATTATTTCCAATTTTTTGATAGCTTCAACAATCAATTCCAACTTTATTTAACCTGTATCTCTTCAAGGCCATTATCTTGAAAGCTTAGCAAAATTACCGCAACACCATTTCAAAAACAGTATAATGTAGTTACACTTTCTCATCTTCGCTTCAAACAACAAATCAGGCATGACGTCATACTTGTATGTACAATTCATACTTCATTTAGATTGTACATCATACATATTTCATATTAAATTTTCTTTTAACGTCAACACAGTCAGTACGTATCACATTGTTTCCCTAAGTTTCACCATGCGAATGCTGGTATGGTTCTTAGAGAACAACCTCTTCTCTACCTTCCACTTCCATCCTCCCATAGAGTGCTCACCATGCGACGTCATCCCTCAGACTAGTGGCGGGCTTGAACCATAGTTGTATGTTAGGTCTATGAACAAAAATAAGAACATTTTTTTCGGAGAGTGAATAAATTAAAAATGAAAAAAAAAAAGGCAGGAGCAACATTTGGGGGGCAAAAAATTCTTTGAGAATCATCCAGAATTTGTTCATCTGTGTTGCACAAAAGCATGGCTGAGTCCTATTTGTTTGAATTTAGCGAAGAGAATACGCTTCGAGAAACTAAAGTATTTTCCGTTTACCGGGATTTATTTTAAAGTTTTTTTGTTTTTATTTTAGGCTGAAGAAGCAGCCTTTTCAAAGCTGTCACGTCTAAGAAATGCCGTCCCTGTGTGATCACTCCTCCAGTGCGGATATAGAATGAGTAACGGATTTTAGTTTTAAGTTCCATCACAGCATTCATTTGCAGAAAAAAAACACGAAAATCAGGTAAAATATCAATCAAGATGAACAGCAGCGAGGCTTTAATCCGTGTTCTTCCGCATTGCGGACCTGAAGTCCGCAGCCGTACCCACTGAACCACGGATGTTGGATCTTTATATTTCATTAATACACACAGAACAAATAGTTTCTCAGATAATAGAGCATTGGCTTAGCCATTGGAAGGTCCGGGCATCGATTGCGGTCGCTCCCAAGGGTATTACCTCAGTCACACCAGGCAAATGCCTTTATGATACATTCAAACTAGGTCCTGGCCGACGACTTCCTTGCCACATTCTCTTTCCCACAGTTACCTCAGGCTATAGATAAATACAAAACGAAAGAAATTCTGGCTAAACTCTTGACTACACGTGCTAGAAAGCTGTGTTATTGTTTACGAAAAAAAAAGGGAGAGAAAATTGATATTATGTGTAGAAAAACAATGCTAATTACATTATTATTTGAAATGAAGAATATTAGAGTTTGAAAACCGAATAAGTTAGTGTAAAGGACTGGTTCTCATTTCTCCAACGAATGCCTTCATAAAAGAGCCGTGTCAGTTGATGATTCACGATGAACATATTTCACTGTAGATTAATTTTCTACACGGAAGCCATTGTCCCAAAAGGAAACTAGAACTTATGCATGGCAAAATGACAGTTTCTAATTACATTTCATGGGCTGCCTGCTTAAGAGAGAATAATCGCTTGTGTTCGTGTTTCACTTTAATTACTGAAATGGATTGTTTGATTCGTCTACCAGCAAAAACCTTCTTGTGATATGAATTAATTAGAATAGCATTGCCACGAGCCTCAAATCCTTTTAGATTATAACTCAGTGTTTTCGTTGCTTCTATACAGGGTGTTCCTAAAATGAATGTCCAAAATTTAAGAGGTAATTGCTGACATCTAAACAAGTGTGAAATTCCGCTTCGTTTTGCGGATACAGCGTTTGCAACTTGGAACTCAAAATGGATGCCTAAGAATTGGTAGAAAATTAATAATAAATCAGAAACGACGAATTGAATGATAATTTCGTTTACAGAAATTTGTTTTTAACAACATGGTGGATATCAGGAGTGAAAATACCATGTCACTGGGTTGTCAGTGTTACCAACCCGGTATAACGTTTAATTTTTTCGAATGGTACTACGATGTTTTATTGAATATTTGACATCATCTAGAGATGGTAACAGTGTTCCTAAGACACACATCGCAGTGTTATAAAGAATGAATAAGACAGAAAGGTTTCCGCGATCTTATTCAAACTAGGTAATTTTTTTAGGATATTTCATCCACAGTTTGCAACACTGTATATGTGTGCTTTATGTATGTTGTTTATCATCACTAGAGGATGGTAAATAACATGACGTAGCGCAATTTGAATTTTTTTTAATGTTATACCCGGTTTGCAACACTGACAACCCGATGAGATCGTGCTTTCACTCCTGATATCCACCATTTTGTTAGAAACAAACGGAAAATGTCATTCAATTCGCCGTTTCTGATTTATTGAGAATTATTCATTTTCTTCCCATTAGTGAGGCGTCGACTTTGAGCTCCAAGTTGGAACCGAGAACGATCTTCAAAACGAACGTTGGATCTTCAAAAGGAAGCGGAATGTCACCCATATTCATAGGAACATTTTTCACTTGTTTTCTTGTCAGCGATCACCTCTTGAATTTTTGCCGTGTATTTTAGGGACACCCTATATAGAGCAAAGTTGCCTAATTCCGTGCAGTTGTTATAATTGAAGACTTGAATTTCGTATTGAGTTTTTTTTTCATTAGCAACAAAAATAGCCAAAGGTCTATTAGCTGAAATTATTCTATTCATCTGAAATCATTTTGTATTAAAAAAGGTTTTGCAGTTGGAATTAGGATTGCAATATTTATGCAAGTGCACAGAGTAGGTAGAATTGGATTTCAGGTTTTAAATGGGGAAGATAGAACTTAAAAGAAAAGGGGGTGGGGGTTAGATTAGAATAGAGAACAATGGGGTTGTGAGGGAACACCTGCTATACTGGTTCTATTGTACGTACAAGTGGTAACAGCTGGTATAGTGATTGTATTGTGCAAGACTTTTATTGACCTAACAATAGCAGTTCGAAAGGAAAGATGTAGACAATAACAGGGGTGGGAGTGTGACCTTATGTAGTTCTATAGAAGAGATCTAGAAACGGACATGGGGCTGTGACCGACTGTTCGTTTATACAGAGAGGGAAGGGTGCGAATATTGTGTATATGGGACTAGCTTTGGCTCAGGAATTGGTTGGTGGGCGTGCACGTAAAAAGGTATGTTTAAATGTTGAGGGACTTGTTAAGTTACTTATTAACTAATCATGGCATCGACAACTGTATCAAAGCCAGTCCCATGCCAAGCTGAAGTGAAAACACCAGCAGCGTGTAAGTGTACATTACGTTCAGTGGACGAACAATGTATTAGGACATCGATTGAGAATTGTGACGCTAAACACTCGCCGTTATCCATAGGCTGCTATACGAAGCACCCTAGTCAGCGAGATCATGTTTGTATGGGTTTCCGAGGCTGCTACTTATCCTGATGCCTCACCCGAAGAAATGTTTGCAATGTTTGCAGATCGCACAAAATTAGTGTTGCGAGATTCAGAGACTGTGGACACTTTGTTTAATGTTCATTTGAAAAAAAAAACAAAAAAACACCCTGACGCATCCGAGTTAAAGGAAATGTTTGATGTGGACTTCAACGCATGCTGAAAACTAAAATGTACGAGTTACAAGATTTGTTTGGTGAAAAGGATCGCATCCTTGCTAAGAGACCGTGTGTACTGGAACAGTGTAATGGACAAACATTTATATAGTGGAACTGTGTATTTACTGGACAGTGCATGTAATGGCAGAGTTACGAGCTGTGAAGGTGAATATATTACGGACAAATGTATATTGAAAACAGTAAGTGATTATTTACAAGTTAATCCTACCTTATATACAGAGTGTAATTTGCGTAAAGTTCACAACTGTATGTACGTTTGGAATATCGGGACAGTGATTGCACAACATGTGGAAAGTCATATGAATGATCAAGGACTTGTCCAAGATTATTTTGAACATTTTATAGAACAGGATCATTGCCATATTTCAAAAAACACTTTTTATAAAGCTGGTGATCAGTTTAATAAAGACCCTGAGTGTATTGCACAAGTCATACCTATTATTCTTGAACAGCAGAACTCTATTGGTTCACGCTTATTGTGTGCAGTACATTATTGATTTTTAAGGTTTCAAGATTTCATCGAATGAATACATTATTCAAGAATTTAGTCTAATTGCATGCGATGAAACGTTGTTATTGAATTGTCTTATGAAATTATCATGTAAAAGGTCTGATTTAGCTGTTGGATATGAGCGTCAAGTTCACTGGCTTACTCATAATTTAAATGGGTTAGAGTGGAATACGTGCAATAGATATACCGTATCCCATATCCGTCATATTGTGTTCCAACTACGTGAAAGAGGATCCATCTGTTACTGTAAGGGTCATGAAAAGATGCTTTTGTTGCGTATCCTGTCATGCGCGCATTAAATTTCAAAGTGGGTATATAAAAGTGTACGTATCATCAACCAGTGCAAGGGTATGCATGTGGATTAAAGTACAAACAGCAAAGTACAATATCCACAATACAATTGTAACATGATAATATAATAAATCTATACTACACAGGATGTGGTGCTTGTCATTTCATGAAATGAAACCAAAACAAAGGAGAGGTAAAAGTTTTTTATTACAGATAAACTACACTACTACATATATTTACATTTTCTTTGTCTCAAGATTTTCTTCACATACTGAAGTACAAGCTGATCATTCCGTTTAGGATTCGTGGTTTAAAATTTAGATAAAATATTTACATTACGTACTTTGAAATAAAGATAAGTAATACAAAACAAACCACACAAAACAGAATAACCAGCCTGGTACTTGATCGTATTTATATATACGTATATAGTACAAGTTCGTGGTAGAAAGTGAATGTCTTTTGGCGGAATTTGGCTAAGACTGTCGAAATAGAAGTCCCGACGATTACGATTGATAAATAATCATACCCAGTGTGTTCTTCGTTGATACGAAGGACTGAGATTCACAATTAAAGCAGCTGGTGCTTTCACTATTGCAGGTAAGCTATTAAGCGCATATATACCTGTTAAGATGGATGCAGTTTTACAATCATGTATCACTCACTACACGTAACAACTGATCAATCCATATACTCACTCTGATGCACCATAATCATCACTGGGACTTGGTGTAATAGGGGTGGGGTCATGGAGGTTTATGAGATATATAGCGAGTAAGATCGTAATTTTCAAGATTTACTATTGTTCGTCCCAGGAGACGTTTTAGAAATTGCCGGCGTCGATGTCCGTGAGTAAACAATACGTTAATATTTTTAGTATGTTGTACCAGGACCCGTTGCATATCTTTGTATGCTACATCCCTTTCCGACCATACCAATCAGAAAATA
The DNA here is from genome assembly GCA_022664845.1 of Lepisma saccharinum. NCBI lineage: Eukaryota > Metazoa > Arthropoda > Insecta > Zygentoma > Lepismatidae > Lepisma > Lepisma saccharinum. The sequence goes on from JAGDQP010048331.1 coordinate 13,360, forward strand.
TGTTACGATGTGAAATTATTGTCCAACTGGATAGTCAAGGTAAGTACAGAAATTTCGATTGGTGGTTTAAATATCCAAGATTGGAGTGTATTCGCATCAGGATTAACAATAGCCAATTCCTTAACAATAAAATCACCTTCACCCGTTTGATCAAATGCGGAAAGGTGAATAATCACCCTCATGCTGACGATAGTATAATAACACAAGTACGTGTTTCCCCACCCTTTTATACCCGTCCAGACATGATTCACACAACAAATTAGATGGTATTATCCGTATAGATATTTCGATCTTTATCAATTTGGATCAGGGAATCAAATTGTGCATAGTGATGGATTGTGGAAGACAAGTACTGAACCCCATTTTAATATTAACAGGTGAATCCCTAATGACATCCTACGTAGAATCGTCCAATGTATTGGTAGGCGACAAAATAAATGCATATAGCGTATAACCATTTGGATGATCTTCAGGTGAAATGGTATGACCAGCATTTTGATGGAATATACCGGTACCGGAAATCAACGTACGATAACTTTGAATATACAAGTTGTTTGCAAAATCCGGCGTAAGAGGACTGGGAGGATAACATTTAGAAACCACTTGTACTTGCAATTTGTTGAGATTAAAGTGTTGGAACTGTAAGGGATTTTCATTTTATTGCCCATTGAATGTCATATTTGAAACAAATCCAATAACAAGACCTTTAGGTACACTACCTAAAAATATATCGAGATTGTACGTCGATACATTTTGTGGTATGGTATGTACACGTGTTTCTACACGTGTCATTGGTAGTTTTGCAGTATTCTGAAGCACATATCAATTTAACTGTAGTGCTACATCAGCGGATATGTCCACACGACGTGCATACAGTATAACTTCCTTCAATTCAACTTTAAAAGTGGACTCTTGTGCTGCCGTAAGACAGAATGCATCTTTGGTACGAGTTAGTTTGACGTGCATACTAACCTTATTTGGAAGAATGCGATCAACTGTTGTAATATCACTAAAAAGACGACCAAACATTTCAATGAAAGCACTTCCAGCAGTCATTGCACTGCGTTTTTGAAATCCAACATTTGCATTACTTAATGAATTAGTTGGTGAAGGCACATGATCTAGTACTTTAGAAAAATATTACAAAACGTGAAAAAGTCGCCATCTTGGATCCAAAATGGCCGCCAAACTTCTTGTTGTATAAAATACACAGCCTAAACGGCTGCAGTTAGAAACATCAAACAGTATGAAGGTACAACATCGCAAGTAGGTTACTAAAATATTACGAGATGTGTTTAAAGACGCCATCTTTGATCCGAAATGGCGGACACAAAAATTCATTTTCCACACCGTTTGAGCTACAGATACGAAATTTGGCATATGTGCATCATCAGAAATACTTTAGGAAAATATTCGAAC
>JAGDQP010048332.1:0-14778 GCA_022664845.1 Lepisma saccharinum
TAGTGAATTAACCTTCAGCTTTAATGAATTCTTGTATTATTCAACTCTTTATTCACGCGGAATCTTTGGCAATTACTGAAACTCTGCACTACAACACCATAATATTTGCACACAATAATAATAAATAAAAGATAAAGCTATTCCCTGTGCGATACGCACGCGCCGTGAACACATATTCTCGACATATGTACGAAGTGAGGTGGGGTGGTCAGTCCCATCCTCGACTGCCTTTACCCTCCCAAGGTGCCGAGGAATACCAAGGATACTCTGGTACTCAATTTCATAGGATGAGTGCACCTGGGGACACTGCAATAAATATCTTCAGCGTTCTGGCCGGGATTTGAACCGGGCTACCCGATTCGTAGTCAGACGTACCACGGCGACTCATTGTATTCATTGTTACACGACACTATTCTAAAGTTAAAACTTGTGTCATCTTAAGACGTTCGTAGTATGATTGTAATATCTTGCATAGCTTCGGGTTCATTTCTGTGTTCAAAAAATGACATCTTGATATGTCAGTTTAGTTCAAGCAGCCATAATATGACAGTATGTATTATAGTACCTTTTCCTCTACTGTTAATCTTAAAGATGATTTAAAATAATTTGCATAAAAAGTGAAGTTCAGTCTATTTTTATTTCCCCTTTACTACTGAATTTCACAACCAGAATTGTCATTTATATATGTCAAATCTTTAGTTCTAATTTAATTCTAAGTGATTCAATTGCTTGACTTACAAATGCATTTAACTTTTCAGGAAATTTTAAATTTAAATCATTATTTTCTCTTTCTTTTCGTTAGCTTTAATCAGCGAGAAAAGGACTCATTTAGAGTCATCGGGGGTGAAATGCCCATTTTTTTAATATAGTTTTCTTATTTATGAGTAAGAATGGAAATCTACAAGAGAAAAGAGCATACCAAATGCGAGGTATATTTTTCAGTATTTCTGCCTGGACGCTAGATTATATAGTATCATATAGTGTAGGAGATACACTGATGTTTGTAAAGTAAGTGCGATATGGGCATAGTATCCCATCATCCGAGTAAAACGCCCACCGTCGTGAAGTCATATGCCCATGCACACTAACACTATGCTAAACAAGGTGGAAGGTCATAACAATGGAAATGATGTTACGATAGAAGCTAGTCATACCACAGGAAATTATATTACGCTACAAGTCACAAAAGCTAGACAATAAAGCATGAAGTTCCTACTACTCCCTTACCATTGACAGACTTGGAAAATACAGACGACGAGACGAGATTTAGGCTGTCTCGTCTCGAAAAAATGTATATTTTGCATTCCCAGAGGTCTGTCTCGTCTCGTTTTCTATAGCCATTTTCTCTGTCTTGTCTCGTCTCGTGACAACACTAAAAATACATATTAACTAAAAATACGAAATGGAAAAGCTTGTTTAGCTTCATTCTAAGGGTGAGATGTAAGATTGTTTTGCACAAAACAACATTAATAACATTAAAAAGTCTTATGCACATATTAGACTATCTGAAAATAAAAATAAAAGATATATAAAAAATGAAAAATATAACTTTCACTGATGTAAATGAACTGAATTTACATGTTCCTCCTCTTTAGGACACATATTTGGAAACGATGTACATACTTCATGGAGACATATAGGACAACGAATACACTTGATCCACTCACATGTAAACATAAGTTACGTACGTTTATAATAGAGTCCACCAGAGATTACGCAATAGTTATCTTCATCTGTATCAGATGAGTCTGTACGGTTGCACTTTGACTGTGTATACCGGTTTCAATTATACAGGGTTTTAAAAACCGCGTGGGATATTCTTCAAACGGTTATTACTCGGAAACCACTGCTCCGAAGAGAAAATGTAAAAGAATACGATGCGTGTCCGGAAAGTAAGTACCGTTTTGCAAAAAAAAAATGGTTTTGTTCCAACAAAATTTACTTTTACATGAAAAAGCACACCTTAAACCATTTTCCTACATAGTTTCCACCAATGTTCAAACACTTGTTACAGTGAGTGACCAACTTATCCAAACCTTCCTCAACGAAACATCTCGCCAGCGTCCGGGCGGCCTTTTCTTGTGAATGATGTGTTGGTGAGGAAAGTGGATGAGAAAATGCGTGAGAATAGACGGTGCACAATGGCAATGCTTTCAGATGAGTTTCCTCTAGTTTCGAGAACTGTTTTGCATGTGATTGTTACCGACCGCTTAGGTCGCAAACTGTGTTCTTGCTAGGTTCCGAAAAAGCTCACAGACGTCCATAAAACCAAACGACTTGGCAGTGTTTTAACATTCCTTAGCCATTACAGTAATGAAGGAGAGGACTTTTTAAACCAAATCGTGACTGGTGACGCAACGTGGGTTAGCCATGTCACCCCACATTATGATTGTCTTTACTGGCTTGATGTTTTTTTTTTAGGATGGTTTGGACCAGTTGGTCACCCGTTGTGACAAGTGTTTGAACACTGGTGAAAACTATGTCAAAAAATAGCTTAAGGTGTGCTCTTTCATGTAAAAATAAATTTGGTTTGAATAAAATTGCTTTAGTATTTTTTATTTTCAAAACGGTACTTACTTTTCGGACACGCTTTGTATTTTAGTATCATTTTTGCGTTTGTAGAATAACCTCCCAAAGTTTATCAATGTATTTTGGAATCACCCTGTATATGGAAATACATATAAGAAAATGAAGAAAAATGGAGCCACTGCTCCCCTATACTCCCCTCAATCGCAGGCAGTATCGTAAACATACCAAAAACTATTCTTTGTACTTACTCTAGGCACAAAGGTAGTCGTTAATGATTTTATTTGTTTCTCATCTGTATCCCTATCTGTAAGCAAGTTTAACGTACAAAGAGCAAAAATATTTTGTTGGAAATGAAGTGAAACTACTTTTTGATGTTAAAGAAAATAATAATCTAAATTATATTCACTGAACTTTCAGTACAATTACACAGCTTCAAAGTGTACTGCCGCGTTTGCTAGAATAGAATTACATAAAGTAAAATGCCCACGGACGATTAACTCCGACGCCTAGTGGGCAAATCACCCCGATGTCAAACACGATAGTTTCAATTCATTCAACTTCCAACAATACATGGCATAGCGTCTACACACTATTGCATCAGAACAACAGAACCCTACTCTCTCTAACGCATATTCATTGGATTCGCTAATACAGCAGTGTAATCATTCTGTCTCCTTAAATTTGGAACGTTCCAAAAACATTACAAGAAAAAAATATATACCTAACACATTTAAATTAGTCTGCAAGTCTTCATTCTCTTCACACAATCTATTTTGGTGTCACCTTCGTCATCCATATAATTGAACCTTCACTCAATTGTATCACAGTTGCCACCTTCCCTGTTTTTTAGGGGGTGGGCATTTCCCCCAGTGGGGATTTCACCCACAGTTACTCTCCATATAAAATATAATAAATGTATCTGTTTGCATACAAATGTTTTCTCGATTCTAATATTCAGCGAGTTCACTAAACCGATGGTTGGTTCTTTTGATGTTTTCTAACTTATACTGCTCTCTGGCGAAGGAAAGAGTAACTTCTCTTTCAGCTCGCTTATTTTTATGCAACGAACATAGAAAACAACTTGTAATTTTAACGAGACTGTCTTACGTGAAGAAACATTATAGTTAAGAATTAAGGAGAGGCTGAGTCAGGGTGCATTATGTGCTACCGAGAGACTTCAGAAGCGAACGTCCTTTTTTGGATAAAGCAAGAGCTGTCAATGACAAACACATTCAAGATAATAGATAAATAGTAATTGTTCAGCTGAATTACCACACTGCAATATAGCGGAAGATGTTATAACACTAATTAACTAATTGACATGCTTGGGACACAAGCTTTGTGTTGGGTATGATCCTCTGAATATCTTTAACCATAATCTGGAATGCTTCAAGAGTGTCATGTTTTTTTTAAAGAACTACATGCAAAGAAACATGTTTGTTTCATTACGGTTCACCTGTTTGCCAATGTGAAGTTTTGTCTGCTTGGCTTAGAATATGAAAATCATAAGAAACAGATCGAAAGCCAAGGGAGAGTGTGCTTCGCAAGATGTTGAGTTTTACCAGCTTGCCTTTTATGACCTGAAGAAAATGCCTAGTAAATGGTGTATATTTGAATGCCTCCTTTTGTAAGCCTAATATTTCAACTATACACCGTATTGTGATCTAAGCGAAACTTTTTTTGTCTGACGCTGTCGACCATTAATTCTGATATTCTGTTTCCTTGTATTATCTTGGTAAACATTTTTGATGCTTCCAAAATGTAAAATAAACTTTCTTCTGTCTCCTGCAGGAACAAATAAAATCCCAGAAACTACGTTTCCTGCCATGTCTTGTTCCTGATTAATCGCGAATTATTAATTTCTTCACCATTAGGAATATATTGCATTCTCCAAGCTGAAAACCTTGTATCTAAAAAATTAAGCGGAATTATACCATGTTTATATGAACTTATTTTCTTTCTTTGCTGTCAGGAATTCGTCTGTGAAGTTTGGCCCACATTTTAAGATACATCCTATATATAACAACCCTCATTAAAACCATATACAGGGGCGTTATTGGCCGATTGAGTGACGCTTCATCTACACACGCCATGCATTGTGGAGATAAAACACACAGGTTCTTCTGGATCACATAATTCTCCCACGGATCGGCCCGTTGTGGTGAACGAATATGTCATAACAAAATGTCACTGTATTGCCGCAACTGTAATATTCTCTCCATTTCATCAGCCAATTATTACCTATTTTCACACATGAAAAATCTGCTAAAGGGCTGAAGGTTTCCGAATGCTTGAGGCTGCTATGATGGCAGCGCTTCAGGAAATCAGGAAAAATGGCCTGGAGGAGTGGTTCCAAAAATGCCAATACCGTTTGCAGAAGTGTTTAACAGCTTCAGGTACTTCGGAGGTGAAGCTAATAAACACCAGCACGCCTAGATCAACCAGAGAAGAAAAATAGTTAAGACAAAAACATGTTGATGAAATGTATGCTGAGTGGGAGAAGCCACAACAAAAAAACTCCCAAATCATTAAGAGCAATAAGAAGAGGAGGCGTGGACCCAGATGTATAGGATTATGATTCCCAGGCTAAGCAGGATGAAGGAATATCCAGAAAAAGAACGAGAACACCGGAAGAAGTAGAAAGAACCAAAAGACATAAACAGGAAAAGGAAAATGAAGAGGTTAGGATAAGAAATGCATATTTGGAAGGAAGATTACAGGAGTTAGAGAAATCCAGAGAGAAATTGGAAAGAGCAAATAGCAGGTTGAAAGTATTCAAAACTAAATTGGTAATATGGCAAACAAAAGTTCGGGAGAGGGGTCGGGAATTGGACAAATGTGAGTTTACAATCAACGAATTGATGTAGGAAGCAATACACGGCAATGCAAAACTAAAAGAGATGGAAGTTACAATTGAGCAGGTTGAGATAATAAGAATCGAGACGGAAGAAAAGGTAACTCGGCAGGAAGAAGAAATACGTTAGATATATTCGGAAAACGGCAACCTAAAAGCATCGAAGGAGATACCTGAAATTCGTGTAAGAGATACGGGATTGCCAACTTGGAATCCAAATTCGACTGTTAACAATAATTGTAACTGAACAGAACGATGTGGACAACCTGCGGGGGGTAATTCTTGATACAAAACAGGCTGAAACATTGTGCGGACTCAGGCTGGAACATTCGACAGGGTACGTTAGTCATTAATGCGAAGTGTGAACGCTTGCATTGAAAGCCATGGGGGCATTTAGAACATTTATTGTGACGAAACTAGAAGCAAGTAAGCTATTGCTGTGTTGTACGTAATGTTGGCTAGAAAATTACTCTTGCTGAGAGCGAAGTGTGCATTTCTGGCCATAGTTACCTATAGGTTATCATCATTCATGCTCCGCGTGTCTCGCATGACTTCACCCATCACCTGTGTGTTCGATGTCCCTATCTTTTCAGTCATTCACTTTGTGAGCATTCGTCGTAGTTTTCCACTTCACTTCTTACAAGCAAAACTTGCGTCCGAGGGACGTATCGTCACAGTCATGCGACAGAACCATTAACTACCAGGCTGCTTATTGAGACACTTCTGACTGCGAAACTATGTATAGTACAGTTTTTTGTGATGTTTATATGTATATGTTTCCTGTCTGGATTTCTGGAATCATCTCCCGCAGTTTGTCCATATCTTTCTAATAAGTTACAATTGTCAACAGTCGATTTTGGATTCCAAGTTGGCAACCCTGCATCTCTTACACGAAGTAGAATTCGAGAATTTGCCAGAGGACTTTCTTTCTTGTTTTGATATAAAAAAAAAATCAACTCCCAAAGTTTTCCACACCTTTCGGGTTCACCCTGTATCGAATTGAATTAAATTTAAGACCTTTAGGCAACTATGGCTCAGGCCGTATGGATGATGATGGTATAAATTGGTGGGATAAAGAAAATGGGAGGAAACGGGAGCACACCGAGAAAACTCACGCACACGGTGTTTGTCCACCGCAAAGCCCACATGTCATGAGCAGGGATCGATCCGATGACCCCTAGCACCAGAGGTGAACGCTCTACCTTCTGAGCCACCGTGGCCCATGGGAAGTTTATTTAACATCACTTGTTAGTTCGTTAGTTGGTAAGGGTGAATCAAATTTTGACCCACTTCCACACATACGATTGACTTCGAACTTTTCACAGATACATACTTTGGATGGCAATAAAATATTATAATTTTCCTGGTTGGGTATTGCTCCGAGTTGTCAATGTTGCCACCTTTTGAAAAAGTCTATTTGGACGTATCCTTAACAAACTTGGTATAAACAGGAATCGACAAAATATGAAAATAGTGTATGCGTCCCGTTTCTAAATACCCATTTTTCAGTGTTGCCAACCTATTATGAAAATTAATTTATAGATGTATATTTACTTATCGAAATCTACACGCGTCCATTGATTTATACCAATTAATTTAAACATTTGAATTTGCTACTAGCGATGGTCATAAAGGTACTCCGGACACAGCAGGAAACAGTTGGCAGTGTTGTCAACCAATTTAAAAACTATTATTTCAAATTTTTTTCACCGCGCTGGCCCTATCTGCATCAAGCTTTTTGAGCTTGCATACTGGAACAGATCATAGAGATACAGCGGGCACCGTAATTGTCATTATTTCCAAATCATGCTGTTCAGAGCAAAGAATGCTACTAATTGGTTTGTTTGTCTTCTGCCTTAGCAGTGCATAAGACACATTGAGAAATTAGACTGCTATAAATTAAGTTGGAAGACACCAAGATAAAGCAACACAGTAGCACAAATTGAGATTATAGTCTTAAATAGTTTATAGTACATAATAAAGATTAAAATTATCAAAGACTATAAAGCATATACAATAGGTTACACATAAAATAAAGCTGTTATAAAAAGGTACTAAAAAGGAAAAAAAATATTTTGTTAAGGCCTACACTGCCTAAGTGACCGCCTTAGAATATTTTGCTCATATAACTCATATTAAAGCACTGGTCGTAAATATTGAATATTAAAAAATATGCAAAAACTAATTGCTGAACGACATGAGTTTTGTCTTGAGTTATCTTGTGACCTTTCAATATTTATATTTCAATCTTCTAAGACAGTCATTTAGGTCGGTATCAAAATTACTCTGGTCAAAAGTTAAAGGAGCAAGGCAGAAACAGGAAAGGGGGCAACATAAACAAGTAAAATTGTTCTACAGATGGAAGCTAGTAGCTCTCCCGTAACAGACACAGCAGATCTACACTGTATCGTGGGTACAGGAGAGCCAGGGAGGATGTAAGAAAGTATGAGTCACAAAACGTGATAAGTCGGGAAATCACAGCGTCGATCGAATACGAAGTCCAGTAGTGTGCCCACAATAGACAGACAGTGCTTGTGTTGAGCAAACAATGCTCGAAACTTCACATCCCACCCCGACATTTACTCTGAATGACTGACCAGTGTAGGGAAGTGTTGAATAGGAAGAATGCTACAACAGTAAGATTTACCTGAATCTATGTCTAGAGAGCTATTGACAGGCTGGAAGCAGGGCAACCACAGCGAGTCATTGCAGAAGCAGTTAGGATGCCGCATGTAGACATTGTCCAGACGGAAACGTGGAATTTACCTACTCTTGTGCGTGAAAAATTCAAATATGGTGGCTGTCAATGTGTGGTGGGTAACGTACTGACCTGTATGTAATTCGACATGGTAGCCTGACAGCATTACAGTCTAGAGTTGAGATCCTTAGGCATGTCCCTATGGCTGCATCGAGTGTATGGTATAGCCCACGTGCCTCAATTATAAAGAACACGTCTGGATTGCTGTGGGGAGAAGCATTGCAGCTATGAAGGCACATTCAGCAACTTTTAATCAGCAACATTGTCCATCTGGAGGAGTGGTCCAAAATACTCCAGACTCGGATCGACAACATAATCTGTTCCGTACCGACAGATGTGCAGCGGTGCTAGCAGTTCACGGAGACCATACACATTACTAGCGATAAATTGCTATTGTGAACATATTTGTTTATATGGTCCTATACGATCTTCTATCTTTATCTGCTATGTGTCCTTTTCTGTTCCACGTGTGTAAGAGCACTCTGGGGTGCTACTTTACCCATTTAACCGCGTGGGTCTACATTATGGTATCTTATATACTTTCCTTCTTCGATAATTTTAATCTTTATTACGTAACAGCTTTATTTTTTAGTTAACTTCATTTTGTATGGGCCAGTCTAGTAACTTTTGACTTTTTCCCGTCGGTTGGCAATCTTTATTACGCACTTTAAATGATTCAGTCTCTAATTTCGCTTTATTTCCGCTACAACGTCGTTATTACACGGTGTCTTTCCACTTAATTTATAGCAGTTTAATATCTCAGTGCGAAGTCCATCTAGTGACGTAAGTTTGAAATATTACATTTTTGAAACTTGTTGGCGATATGGCACCCGGAGTACCTCTATGACCTGTCCGATTCCAAGTTTTCATTCCAAGCTAAATTCCAAGTTTGGTGCAGATAGGGCTAGCGGTATGGGAGTACAATAATTTGAAATATTAGTTTTTTGAAAATTTTTGATAACGCTGACAAGTGCATTTCCTGTTGTGTCCGGAGTACTTCTATGACCTTCTCCAGTACCAAATGTAAATGTGTACAAAATTTGGTATAAATCAATGGACGTGTGTGTATTAGTATTAGTAAATAATTCTATACATTTAATTTCAAAATAGGTTGGCAACACTGACAAATGGGTACTGACTGATCAGGATACTTCATATTGTGTCGATTCATGTCTATATTAAGTTTGATAGAAAAAAACTTCGAACAGTCTGGAAGCAATTTGAAAAATGAACGTTTTGAAAGGTGGAAACTCGGTGCAATACCCAACCAGGAATATGAAAGTATTTTATTATCATTAAAAGTAAATATCTGTGGAAAGTTCGAAATCGATTGGTTATGTGGACGTGTGTTAAAATTAGCTTGCAAAATTTGATTCTCCCTTACCAACTAACTAACGAACTAACAAATGAGGTTAAATAAACTTCCTATATATGGCATTCATCTCACGGATGGTTGTATAATGTAATGTATACTGTTAGCCATAAAGATCTTGACACGACTCGGTAGTCCTAAACAGATAGAATTCGTCAATATCTAACAAAGACCTGTGTATGAGCGCTGGTCCTTTTGGGAGAATTTTAACTTATCCTTGCTCAGTCAAAGAGAAATACCCTGTTTGTGCCATATGCATATGAATCTGCGACTTAAGAGGAACGGAAAGAGGATTTGTTTCTGAAAGATATTGCAATCTTCCTGTTTGAGATTCACCATTTTCTTGGGAGCTTTAGTTTCCTTCTAAATAATGTTAAATAATGGTATTCCATAACATAACATTTTATAGAAATCACATGGTAATGTCAGCAGCTTTGGACCCCACAGTACAACTTTTATAAACCAACTTTGATAGCGATGTCCTTATAATGTGTCATTCTGAATGGATTTCGAGTCAAATGAGACCAAAGCTTGCTTTACACCAATTACTTCTACCTCGGTGGCGTCATTTCAGGTTTTGCTTGAAGGGGGCCGGGGAGGGGGTAAGATCATTTAAGAAAGACCTTATATATTTGCGCATCCTATCTATTTCCAAGCGTAGTTTTTACTTCATACTCTGCTTCAGGGACGTACGCAGAGGAGGGGTGCACGGACACCCACTAAATTGAGATTTTGTGTGAAATTAGTATAATTGTGGCAAAATTATATGCAATTTATGTAAATTTCACACCCCAGACAAACCTCGGATCCCCCCCAACAAATTTCTGGGAACGCGCCTGCTCTGTATATACGTAATTTACATGCATTTCTTCGTTGTTAATATATCTATTAAAAAAAGAGCAAACAAGCAAAAGCACAGAAGTCCATTTTTACATAAAAAAAAGTTTTGTTTTATTAAAGGCCTTAGTGAAGACCCGTAGGGATTTATGCAAAACAATTTTATTACGGAAGTACATATTATGATGGGATAAATACATATATTACAAAATTACTTTGTAGTTTTTGATGTGGCTCTTCATTTAGGTCTATAAACGGACAAGCCGCTTTTTATCTCAAAATGGACTTGGGTGCTTTTGCTTGTTTGTTCCTGGTTATAAAAAAGAAGATATTTTAATTGTTAACATTTACAAAATGTTATTTATAACAGATTCAAAGCTTTAAAGCATCAAAAGGTAACTAACGTCTTGGCTTCATGTTAGCAATTACTAACAAGATCATCAATATAATATTTTTAATCCTCTTTCTTCTCCACAGCAAATCATCAACGAGGCGAGTCGATCATCAGTGATGACCGAAGTAGTTTTCAATCTTTTAGAACAAAAATAAATAATAATAATAATAATAATAATAATTTGTAGGAAATTATAATCGGCAATTAAAGAAATCCAATAAGAAGATAAGAATAAACAAGCTAAGTAAGGGTTTTATTGTAGACAAAAACAAAGCGCCCCCGAATAAATTAAAATTATCTTATAACGTATCCAAAAGAAAGAGTTAAAATCGTAGGGACAAATGGAGGTTACGAAGCGAATGCCGGGCCAGCCAGTTTCAGAGTCAAAGTCATAGATTTTCCCGCCGGTGTCCATGACCATTCCAACGGTGTATGGCTTATCTCTGTCGAAATTGTTGCTACTGAAATCTCGTAGGGGCACAAATGGAGAATACTAGCGATTCAAAAGAGACTGCCAGCTTTAGAGTCACATTAATAGTCTTCCTCACTATTGCAGATCATGACGAATCCAACGGTTGTAGTTGTAGTTACTGAGATCTAGGAGGGGCATAAATGGAGAATACTAAGCTATTGGAAAGGACCTGCCAGTTTTAGAGTCATATTCATAGCTTCTCTCACCGTTTCAGACAATGACGAATTCAACGGTGTAGATCATATCTGTCGGACTTGTTGTTATAGATAACTATTAGGGGCACAAGTGGAGAATACTATGCGATTCAAAAGGACCTGTCAGCTTTAGATTCAAACTGATAATATTTTCTACTGTTTTAAGGCATGTCAAATTCAACGGTGTATCATTCATGTAGCTTGTAGTTATAATTACCTAGGAGGGGGGGGGACAAAGAAACATACAGATGGAGAATACGAAGTGATTGAGAAGGATCTGCCAGTTTTATAGCTTATGTGATAGGTTATTCCATGGTTTGAGGCCATTGCGAATCCAAAGGTGTATAGCTCATCTCTGTCGGACTTGTAATTACTGATATCTAGGAGAAATACAAATGGAGCATACCAAGCGATACAAAAAGACCTACCAATTTTAGAGTCAAAATGATAAGCTTCCCCACCATTTCAGACCATAACGAATTCAACGGTGTACGGGAAGTCAGGTGAATATGAAAATAGTTAATGAAAATGCGATTGTATCTCAAAAATGGTTTATTACAAAAATTTCAAAATATGACTAAAAGTAAGAAAGGTTCTTCTTTGAACAACGCTAGAAAGTACAGAGTTGTACATACTCTGCTATCCGAGTAATGAAGAGGAAAGTAAGGTAGGTGTGCAGTGCACATATTTCCCATGGTACAAGGGTAATATGAGCACTGCATAGGGCATATATGAGCACCATTCTGTGTCAATATCTGCACAACCAATACAAGTGAAAAAGAATAAATAACAGTAGAATATACAACATAAAAGGTAATACAATTAAATATTACAATAATTAGCAAAAAAAGAGCCACTCATGCTCGTGAAACACCCACTCGAACATTAGTCCTGTGAATGTGCAAATGGAGACCTGCGACGAAACAGTCTAAACCGCAATTTCAGTTTTGTCAAAAAAATGGACAAAAATAGACAATTAGACTTTTCTTTCCCAAGAGGGAGAAGACTCTAATTGGACATTTTTTGACAAAACTGAAATTGTGTCTTAGAATTTTTTCACCCCAGGTCTTAAAAACAAACTTCAAATGTGAATTACGTAGAACAAAAAATTACCAATAGAACAGAAACACTACATCTTTTGCCCTACTTGGAGTTAAAACTTCAGTAAAATTTAACATTTACAATAGGCTATTAACTACTTGCCCTATGATTTGTTTGGGGCAGGCTTGGCTTGGGCTAGGCAGAACTGGAGCTCCCATATATCAGCAGTTACACCCATTATTGTGAGATGGTCAAGAGTCTAGCAATAGGACCTAAACCGGAAGTTGACGACAAGTGGCCAAACATAATAGGTTAGGCTGATTATGAACTAAATGAGTGCAGATTTTGTCATCCATGTCAGTACAAATTAGGCTGCTTTTTTTGTATCTCTCCCAAATAATTTGGTAGTGATTAGGCCTATGAATCGTGATATTGTAACTATTACTGGCTTTAGGTTAAATAACGTTATGTTAGTTTACTTTACAATTGGTCAAATAGGCCTATACATTCGTATAATGTAAGGAATATTGCTTAGTAACATCTGCTGCATGTGGGCTTACTTTAGATTAATTTTGGGGAAGTACTAAATGTCATCCAGTAATTATTATATCATTACAGATTTTCTGCTCTGGTTAATAGCTGCAAAAGCTCCTCACGTTCATTTCTCTCATTATTTTCAATAACTATGTATATGTTCATATTAAAGTGAATTTAAAAGCTATATTTCACATACTGCAAATGTTTTTTTAATGCACTGTAATTTGCAACTATGTTTATCTCAAAGAAGTGAACAAACGAGTTGCGTTGTGTTCCTAGTCGGAAATGACTGTAAATAAAGTGATATATTTTATATAATGAATGAATACCTCGTTGTAGCTTATTTTCCACTACCCTGATTTAACTATAGCTAAATTTGAAAACAAAATATACGTACCTTTAAACCTATCCTTTGTTACATCAAATAGCAGCACACTAGCTTGGGCTCCACTCTAGTCAACCTCTAAACTCCAAACAAAGCTACTAACTTCGTTGTCTTGCTCTTGCTCTATGCACGTGGAAGATAGGAGGGTATAAGCTTCATCCCGCTCATATTTTCGGACTGCACACATTAAACTCACTTCCCCTATCATTCATCTCTTTGTGACATTTAGCTACTGAGATCTAGGGGGACAAAGAAACATACAGATGAGAATGCTAAACGATTGAAAAGGACCTGCCAGTTTTAGAGCTTATGTGATAGGTTATTCCATGGGTTAAGGCCATTGCGAATACAACGGTGTATGGCTAATCTCTGTATAACTTGTAGTTACTGAGATCTAGGAGAAAAACAAATGGAGTATACCAAGCGATTCAAAAGGACATGTCACTTTTAGAGTCAAACTGATATTTTTTTTCTACCGTTTCATACCATGACAAATCCAACGGTGTATCATTCACCTCTGTGTGATTTGTACGTACTGAGATCTAGGGAGGTGGAAAAGAAACATACAGATAAGAATACTAAGCGATTGAAAAGCACCTGCCAGTTTTATAGCTTATGTGATAGGTTATTCCATGGTTTGAGACCATTGCGAATCCAACGGTGTATGGCTCATCTCTGTCGGACTTGTAGTTACTAAGATCTAGGAAAAACACAACTGGAGCATACTAAGCGATTCAAAATGACCTACCACTTTTAGAGTCACAATTGCGATTTTCCCCATCGTTTTAGACTATGACGAATCAACGGTGTATCATTCATTTCTGTGTGACTTGTAGTTACTGAGATATCTGGGGGAGACAAATATACCATATTAAAATACATAGGAAAATGGAGAAGACTAAGTAAATGAAAATGTTCTTTCAGTTTTAGAGTCAAAGTCATAAGTTTCTCTACCGTTTGAGGTCATGACGAATCCAACGATGTATGGCTCAACTCTGTCGGACTTGTAGTTGCTGAGATCTTCGGGAAGGAGGGGGAGACAAGACAAACCCTGTATCTTCCCTTATTCACTGATGTTTATACGGGTGCGCTAATAGCTGATTAAAGCAGCCTTCTATACTGTGGACATATTATATTGAACTCAGTGTCTTGAAGTGGACACCACTAAAATTCGGATTCGAGAAATCTAATATCCTCTGACACTGAGTCAGGCTACTCGAAGGAAGACATTCAGTAAATAAGTTTTCATTGAAAAAGGAAAACTGCTTAGAGTCTTGTTGTCGGTGACAAAACTCCAGAAGAACGAAACCAACTAACTGACGACATTCTTCATGGTGTCACAGACAAAGTAGACATTATGGTAGCAAAACTCTTGTAATGATTTAAGCCCACAACTTTAATAATA
>JAGDQP010048333.1:0-14778 GCA_022664845.1 Lepisma saccharinum
ACCATCGCTACTTCTAATCACAACTTCCGCACCTTGCCGTACCTGAACACACATAACGGATGCACCTTTGACGAAACATTCCGAGTGAGCATCCTGAAAATTCGGAACCTTGACTTACGTGCCACAGTTAAGGTACAGTTTCGTTTGTGCGATTGTAGCACATGAAGATCGCAAGCACTGCATTGACGCGTTGAAGGGAAATCAGTGAAGCTGGTTTGGTTTGCGCGTCGGACGCATGGTGTGGCTGGCAACTGTTCCAACGACTACTTCGTAAACGTAAAGTAGTCAAGCTGCAGCAGTCTCATGCGTTGCAGAGTATAATTGTTAAGTAATTTCCTCAACTACCACAGAGTTCTTGTATCATATGCACTTCCAGTTTGTTTTCTTAACACACATTCAACGCGCAAGACACAGTAGGGTTAACGGTAAACAGGCATTTTTCGTTAACCTGCTTTAGTAAAGATGTTTTGTTGGCACTATATTCCTTTGCTGTAAATCTTAAACTTCTCATCTTTTTTCTTCTTATTGTACCCTCTCTGTCCCCAAGGGAATGAACCTAAAAGGACATCTTAAACACTTACTGAAAAACAGGCATAATTCGTAAGGTATAGCTTAATCAAGTACAAAAAGTGCAAATAAAAGAAGTAGATGGCATTCTTAAGATTATATGGATTCATGTGGCAAATATAAACAACAAATTTGTTAGTTCTTTCTACGAGATGCTGCTCAAAGTGAAAAGAGGGCCACTCTATTGTTTATTAGGGACAAGAATATATATATATATATAATATAATTTATTATTTTTCTGTTATATTTATATATCTGTAACGAAGTTTATACAAAAATATGAATCAATGATTTTACTTTTTTTTACCTCTTCTCTGAAGATATGTCTTTCTTTTCGTTATTCGAATTTACTAACAAGCTTCCTTACTTGTACTTTTTCTCAAATGGACATATATTCTTTGCCACAACTTTTCTCCAAAGTGTACGTTGATTAAGTGACGTTTTTTCATGTCTTTCTGCACAGAGCTCTATTGGAAGAAATATATGTATATTGATTTTACACACTAGAGAGACCCCCGCAGTGAGTGATTGTAACTGAGAAAAAATGAAGTTTACACTGCAATGATACGCACGACATTAGCGTATAGTTCGTCTTTAACTTGATGGTTTGTCAAAAATATAGACACTGGTCTTTATGGCTCCCCGGTCCGTAAGTCTCTTGTTTCTTTTATGCTTATTCCTTTTACAATTCGGTGCTTTCTATAAGTTAATCATACAATGCTTACAATTGCTCATATATTCGACGTTGTATATTAGCTATTGTTTGTGAGATTGTATATGCATATATACATACACTTAGGTGCCAAAATTCTTGGGATGGCACGAGGAAATTAGTTAACGGCGCGGTAACATATTGGCTAACCGGTCTAACGGCATGAAGCAGTTAGTGTGGTCAGTTGGACTTGGTTAAGTGCAGTGAAATGTGTACCGTGGTAATGGTAGCCCAACATTTATTATCGCCGGCGGGTTGATGGTTGATGCTAGTGCAGCTTTTGACAAACAATTTTTACGACTTACGCTACCAGCATCCACTCAACGACTTTATTCATCCACGTTATTAACGTGATCACACGATGTGTATTTTACGATTTCTATTTGCAAGTTATGTGGTCATGTTTAATTTTCAAAAAAAAAAAAAAATGTAGCAGTTATATCGCGTGATCTCCGAGTATTAATTGATTAAACTTTTCCGGTACTATTACGCTTACACTGGGATTCTGCCCACTAAACATGGAAAAGTCCTCACGTGTCGGCGCACCGTCACTTTTACACAGCACTCAGCGACGATACGTTAAATCAACCAACCAATGTCATACTGCCATATCACGCCTGATTCTATCGAGCGGTATAACTGATTCTAGTAGGCTGTATCTTTAGCCAGAGAGGACCATAGCTTTTTTGTTTTTTTTTCGTAAAAACAACACATCGATTGCAGAAATTCTTTGAAACGTTAATACATTAAACAGCCAATCTGTTCAATTATTCTACACAGCCACAAACGCGCGAAGTCTTAATTTAGTTGTGGACGTACCCTGAATCTATCAAATGAAAAGGAAACCAATATAAAGAACATTCTGCTTTTAGGATCTTCTGTATGCTACGTTATTTTATTTTTAGGTTAATATTGTTAACTTTTAATGAGTTAAGTGAACTATTAATTAATCTTCCACATTCATATATTTCGTCAACGTTTTATCAATTAACATATTTTCTAGCGTTTTCTGTTTTATTATAATTCCTAATAATTTAAAGTTGTTTTTTCACCTCTTTGTCTTACAGTAGGGACACTGTCAAACAGATTGGAGGAACTTCATTTGATGAAAATACGTCTTTGGTAACTCACGCAAGTTTAAAATTATCTTGTTCAGAACGTGGCAGATCATTTGGCCGCAAAGGTAAATTAAACAAACTTTTGATTAGTCACGCAAGTTTAAAATTATTTACCTGTGGGCAGTGTGGTAAGCCATTTCACCAGAAAGGCCTTTTAAAAAGCCATTTAATTAGTCACACAGGTTTAAAATTATATACCTGTGAAGAATGTGGTAATTCATTTGGCAGGAAAAGCAACTTTAGAAGACATTTGATTCGTCATACAGGTTTTGAATTATTTAACTGTGAAGAGTGTGGTAAATCATTTGGACAGAAAGTTCAGTTAAAATATCATTTGATTAGTCACACAGGTTTAAAGTTATTCACGTGCGAAGAGTGTGGTAAGTCATTTCGCCACAAATATCACTTAAAAACACATGTGATTACTCACAAAGATTTAAAATTATATAGCTGTGAAGAGTGTGGTAAGTCATTTTGCGCTAAAGGTGATTTAAAGAGACATTTAATTACTCACACAGGTGTAAAATTGTATCTCTGTGAAGAGTGTGGTAAATCATTTGGCCAGAAAGGGGATTTAAACAGACATTTGATTAATCACACAGGTTTAAAATCATATACGTGTGAAAAATGTGGTAAGTCATTTGGCAGGAAAAGCGACTTAAACAGACATATGATTAGTCATACAGGTTTAAAATTATTTAACTGTGAAGAGTGTGGCAAGTCATTTGGCAGAAAAGTAGACTTAAATAGACATTTGATTAGTCATACAGGTTTAAAAGTACCTACCTCTGGAAAGTCATTTGGCAGAAGACGCTATAAGCGTTTATTTGATTAACCACACATGTTTAAAATTACGTTTATCGAATAGGCTGCGGTAGATAGAAGTTGGGCCCAGTTCCTTTGCTCTATATCAACATACGCACTCAAAATGTTTGACACAACTTACCGTACGTTCCGAGCTCTTAGTCTGAGGATTATATGGGGAGACGGTGACGTCCTGTGTCTCTAAACTAAAACAAAATGTTTAAAGTAGTCACTAAAAAGACTGATCTACAATCATTCACTTCCCTTCTATTCTTCATGGCAAATCCCAGCTGTAAAAAAGTTGCATTAACTTGTTACATATAGTTTTATTGTTGTTAGAGTTAGTGAAGTGCAGTCTCGTTCAAGCAAACATTATTGCTGTTAAAAGAACCAAAAGATGTATTATGGTTGAAAATGCAGTGTATTGTATTGTCATTTGTAAATAAATAATAAAA
Organism: Lepisma saccharinum; assembly: GCA_022664845.1. NCBI lineage: Eukaryota > Metazoa > Arthropoda > Insecta > Zygentoma > Lepismatidae > Lepisma > Lepisma saccharinum. The sequence continues at coordinate 3,657 of JAGDQP010048333.1, forward strand.
GATTATTATGGTGGAAAATGCAGTGTATGGTTTTGTCACTTGTAAATAAATAATAAAAGAGAATAAGGAAGCAGTTTCCAAATAAAAGGCGCGCCGAGAGACTTGAATAAATATCTTCGCTGTTCTTTGGGTGTATTTGCTGCGAAATAGAATATGTTGCTGAAATCATATTTATCCAATGAGTTGTCTCATGTTATCTTAAAAATTCTGCATCATTGTCGTCTTATCGCCAATTTACAATCTCTAAGTCGTCAGTTCCGAGTTCCACGCCTACTAGCAAAACTAGCTTGGAATGTAGAAATCTGCGTCCGGCTCAACTTTCCGATACGTTAACCACTAAATGTAGCTACAGACACTCAACAAAGAGCTAGGACACCTTGATACACTACAACTAGTTGTCCTCTTTATAATACAAAAAGCACCAAACCTAGACACAAAGCTACAAACCTAAACCGAAAGATTATTACAGGGAGAAGGTCCTGCTTATAAGTGGCTAAAAGATTGGGTGGATTTCTGCTGTAGTATAGAGGCTAGCTCATGCCTCGTGTGACTAAACGGTCCCCTCGGTTTGACTTCAGACTTGAAAGATACTTGGGACATTAAAAATTGGTCGCATAATGCAGTAAGGTTTCGTTCTGTCCACCATATTGGATTTTAAACCAGGGCCATGATATTTGGAGAGAAGTCATAGGTTTATAATTAAATAACTCTAGCATAGAGTGTAATGGAAATACAGAAACGAGTTATACCTCGTTCAAATAGCAAATATTCACGTTTCAAAACTTTATAATTCGTATCTGTGTATCACGCAGGAGAGGGGAATTACGGTGGGATATTTAGGGAAATTTACACTAAAAATTCACTGTTTTCCAACTTGACCTCTTTTAAGCTGGCAACTCTTAGAGTAAGCAACAACATAACATTTGGAAAAAGTAACAGTATATCTGTAAGATCAGATAAAGTCTGTAAGTAACAGTAACAGTATAACAGCAGGTTCAACATTTCTGGAAAGTGTGAGAAAGCTGCAGTAGAAACAGAAAAAGTATTCACGAATATGCGTTTTACACTTTGGTTGATTCGGATGTAGTTTATCAAGTTTCCTATGATATCTAAGAGATATAGCGTTATCTTAAAAATATAAGAGAAACGAGTTGATTCTCGTTGAAATGGCAAGTGCACAATCTTTCCAGTAAATGAGAGAAGTAGAGTTGGAAATTTTAATAGCATTAGAATATCCTGACAAAGTGGCCGAATTGTCCTGTCCTCTGAGGCAATTACACCTAGTGATCACAATGTATGTCTGTTGAATGTAACGGTAATAACACTGCCAATCCGAGTTTATCCCATACCTTGCCGTGCCAAGAACGCCTTGCATCAATAAGTGACCAGAGAGAGGATATGTCTCTCCCACGTTTGTTCTGTCCGGAAAACCTGACACAAGTCAATCTGATAATCGATGTACAGAACAAGACTGTTTGGTTCCCCTCCCGTCTTCTCCAACATATATACTTCACAGATGAAAGCAGAAACAACGAGTACGCTTTTGGAGTGCATCGATTAGTTTGATAATAGATGAAAATCAATTTATCACCCAGACTATATTCACTCCAATCATTCCTTACCCAGTAACAGAGTTTGATACTATATATATTCGCATGGTAAGCTTTCAGAATTTTTAAAAACAAGTAAAGGTGGAAAGTGAATTATTGTGGTGTGATCAAGGTGTGTACCGGATTACAAAAGAAAACTATGATTAATGTCAAATAAATTTGACAAAACTTTCATCGGCATGGGGGAATCCCAGTTCATAAAAGACGCCATGGCCAGTGTTGGGAAGTATCTGGGTGCCAATGGAGCTGATGACATGCCTATATCAATAGAATTTTGGAAACGTAGTTTGCAAAAGCGTTTTCAATGATGTTCACTGTGCTGGGGGAATCAGGGACTTTCTATACTGGCAGAGGCGATATAACGCTCGTGCTGGTTAGCTTTCGCAAGCTAGTACGATGTGCAGAAACATGAAGAATGTATCAGTTACACCCACAAAATACAAGTAGCTTTCAGGTTAAAAGATGAAGAATGTGTTCGTGAAGGTACAGAGTGTGCTTCTGAACATACTGGCCAGTTATAAGATCTCCAAGCTTTTGTAGTTGACGGAGAGCAGAAAAGTTAGACTTTCCTCTCCTGAGTAAGTTCGCTCATGTACTATTTCACATCCGTGACCTGCTTCGTATTCATCGTCAGTGCCGTTTCCCGATCAGTGACCCTTTTCTGGCTTTTGATAAGACAGATTATTCTCATTGGGGGTCTGTTTTCCTAGAAGAGGATCTGAACGTACGATCTACACTTCCTTATGTGTACTACTATTTGCAACCTGGTTCCTTTATAGTAAAAAGTAACGCTCAAAAAATTAGTTGCCTGCCGATGTAACAAGGACTATAGCAGGAATATAATAAAACAGCAATGGACACTGGTGGCATTATAGGATTCACCCTCAGAAAGAAAGCTGTGGTACATTGTGATCTCGTTAAACCATGAAAAAACTTATATGACAGGTTCTGCGTGCTCTCCGTGACATGGATGATGAGGATGAATATTCCCTACACCACGAATTTTCTTCTGCCTACACCATCCGGGATGGAGACTGTGTCAGACGTGTTTTTGACTTCATCCAAACAAGAAATAATCCTTCAAAGGATATCCCAGTGATAATGAAACCCTTACCCATTCCCAGAGACAAAGTGATGGACTCCGATGAGCAATTTATCCTAAATTGCATAAAACACGGTAGACGACTTCATGAAGAGTTTATACAAGAACACTTTGTCGATAAAAGCAAGTTGTTGCTGGATCCAATTAAACGAAATTTCCTGCCCAAAGGCATTGCCGTTGCCAGAGCAAGAGGTACAGTATTGAGAGGTTACTTAAATGTGAAATCACACCCACGTCATTTTTTTCTGACAGCAGTAACTTGCCTAACTAAATCAGTTAGGTCGGACCTTATGAACGAACTAGAAAAGCATATTACTGCTCCACCTCCTTCGCAGATGCTACACAGTGACATAGTGTATACTGTTGGTATGGACTTCTTGGCCCAAGCTAGGAAGGTTCCAATTAAACTATTGCAACTGAAGACGTTTGGCGAATTTGCTGATCTCTTGTGGGAAAAGTACAAATCATTGTCAACCTCCCTACGGGTAAACCGTTTTGGTGTTGTCTTTGATATTTACATGAAAGCAAGCATCAAGCACCCAGAACGAACACGGAAAACAGATATGTCCGGTAGTGTATGTATGATCTTCTGTCTCCACTCGCTCTACTCTGTTCAGATGGAATGTTACTAAAGCTCTTCTAACAATAAAACGAAATTCCAAGAGTTTTTCGTATGACTATTGCAAAAAGAGGACATCTCTACAAACCAAGAAATTTACCTTGGTTGTGCCTATATCAGTAACAGATTCAAGTGCATAATGATCCGCAACAAGTGTGTGTCCGATGAACAAAATCTTTATTCGGAACATGAAGAAGCTGACGACAAAATGCTGCTTCACATCAGCCATGTTGTACAAATGAGAACAAGTCCAGGTGTTGTTGTGTCACCAGATACAGATGTGTTAGTAAATATTTTGCACCACTACAAAAATACGTGGCAATCGGAGCAATTTCAGGATTTGTGGACGCTGTGTGGTGTTGGTCATCTCGAGCAATTTCAGTTCATAAACTGTCAAATAAAATTAAAGAAACGTCAATCTTTGTTTTACCTTCAGCCCATGCACTAACTGGTTGTTTTAACTAGCGAAGTTCGAAGCAAAGCAGCAGCAATGGAGAGTGTCGTTTTGTTTTGAAGTGAACTTCTTGGGAACTTTGGAATAATAGCGCTAAGCGATACTGATTTGCGCGATGCAGGGAAATCCTCCTGCAGTGTTTAGGGTCACACGTTAACTCATTTAATAAATTGAGATTCACTCAATTTCGTCAGAAACCGCGGGAAGGAAATTTCAGATATCTTGTTGTCCCCTCAAGTACGAAGCGCTTTTTTTTAAATTTTATTTGCATCACAAGTATTTTACAATAATATAACAAAGTGCAATAATAACAGTACAATTGCAACAATATATAGTACTTTCAGCATAATTCTGACAATACATAGATTTGTGTGTTCGCGGATGAAATCCTATAGAACAATTTTATATTTTGAAAATATTATAATAATGCCTTCTAAAAATTTAGAAGTTCACACTCGGTTTATTTGTATGTCCAATTTTACACTCTAAACAGTAATGACATCTGTAAACATTTGTAGACCTTAAAAATCTGTGCACTAAGATAAAACTGAAAAATGCAAACACTGAGTGCCGCTAAAGACGAGTGAACAATAATATGCTTGGTGTTAAGTAAAATATTTTTTGTAAGCTTCCAGTTGACAAGAACTAATGGTGTTAAAAGTTGCGAATTGAAACTGCAAATAATTCTTGAAATTCTCAAGTGTGCTGGTTGCGTCACTTTTTTCCGTGTAGTGCAACAATGCCACTAATAACCATGTAAGCACTTTCTGTTTGAATTTGTTGAAAAACTGGTAATGTGGGCGGATAATTTGGTGAGGTACATTGTACTATTTGATTAATAATACCTCCTTGAACATATAAGAATATTCCGACATCTCGATTACATTTCGTTAAAAAATGGAAAATGTTGTCAGGTACATTACATATTTGACAATGATCATTTGTATCATGTGGCGTTTACACAATGATGCTTGTGTTGGCATCATTGTACCATTTATTAACGGCAATAGGGAGATGTTTAATTGCCCAGACATTGGCCCAAATTTGTGAGTCTTCAAATTTGCTAATATTCATAGTTTGCTCTTGATAGAACCTATAACACTTTTGAAGCGGCCACTCTTGGACTGCGTTTTGACTAACAGTCTCATAGGCAATATTAAAAAAAAGTGTTAGTTAATTCAGGAGCTAAAATGTTCCATGGATGGGCGTTTCTATGATCATGAAGTGCATGATCAACTGATAATATTCATTGGCAATCAAGTTTTCGTCACCAGTAATGTGGATCATTCTATGTGCTCTTAGCGCTAGGCGTTGCAGTCGGAGATCTTTTAGGCTTAAGCCACCATGTTTGTACGGTAGGTACAACTTGGATCTTGCAAGTCGAAGTGGGTAACCTGACCATATAAAATACCCAGTATATGTGAGCACTTTTGTTAAGCTACTTTGAGGGAGTGGGAAAAGTTGTAAAAAATAATAAAATTTACTGTATATGTTGATGAACTGGACTCTTGCTTTACAGATGTGAAACACTTGTCGACATTGCTTGGTTGCTATAAGACATGATTGAACAAGGCGATTAGCATTATAGTATTGAACTGCACGTAAGTTCTTTTGCCAAGCAATTCCCCCAAAAATTTTTTCCCTCCACAGGAAAGACTTTGTCAAATCCGAGGTGAATCTTTAAGATAGTAGTAAAAGTTTACTTTTTTTGGTGCTTAATTGAAAATCTGCTGTATGTTCTAACTGTATAAACAGTTGTTGGACAAAATATAATTCCTCACTAGATCTTATGATTAGACTCACATCATCTAAGTACGAATAAAGTTTCAGATTGACACTTCCAAAGGTCCAGCCTCCTAATTTGTTAGCAATATAATAAAGTATAGGAGTAAGCGCTAAACTGTAAAGTAAGCCAGAATCTGCGGCTCCTTGGCTAACCCCTTTATTAATGTTAATTGCAGATGATAATCCACCATTAGCCAATAATTTTAACGTTTTATTTCTAAATATGTTTCGATACAGGTTAATAGATCTGGGAAGCCCATACAGTGCATAATTGCAAGTACATAACAGTATTGTACATTATCGAAAGCTGATACACAGTCCAAACTTGATAAGGCAACATTATCTAATTGTATTTTGCCTTGAATCCGTATGAATTCTTTTGACATTCATTAATACTTCATATATGGGTATAGTATCTTCCAAACCATTTTGGGCAATGCTTAACACAGACTATTATTTTGAGTCGGTTATACATTTTATAAGAAAATTTCTGATAGACATTTAGTAATGTAATTAACCGGAAATCTTGGATTCTAAGGGCCTGAAGGTTCTTACTAGACGTGTGTGTGTGTGTTTTTTTTTTTTTTTTAACAAAATACCTATACCTTGCCACATTTCTTATTTTATTTTCCGGCCTTGCAAAACCTGATTATACTAAACTTTTTAACAGTGGTAGGATTTGGTCCTTAAAGACTAGGTACCACTGTACTGTGAGAACCAGAAACAGCCTGTTTATTTATACTTTGTAAAGCAGTGACAATTTCGTGTTCAGTAAAAGGTGCTGTTAAAATTTCTGTATCTTGTATAGGCAGCTGAGGGATGAATGGTTTTAGTTATTCTACTAAATAGAGAATTTCTGCCTGCTTGTGCTGGCTAGTAAATTTCTGTTTACAGTCTTCCCAGATACCGGGTGTTACTTGAGTAGAGGTTAATATTTGGCCTTGAGTGTTTTGAAAAGTATGAATGACTTCTTTAGTTGTTTTTTATGAAGCATATATTGCTGGAGATTTGGTGCTTCTTGAATACCTAGTTTTACCAAAGAATTAACATGATTAAGTCTTAAAGTACTTTTGTTTATACATGGATCATAAAATCGCCTGAAATTTGTGTATTAATGGAAGACAGTTATGATTAGCCCGATGTTGAGCTATTGCTTGCTCTAGCAGTTTGTAATAATAACGCTGTTGCGTTCGCCTTTGTTGTGCGTATTCTTTAGTATAGTAAATGCACCTATTTTTTACCTGCAGCCAAGAAATAGTATGTTCATTCACCTGGCCTTTCTGATATTTAACGAGGATTTCTTGTACTAGTTGTTTGATAGTTTGAACATACTCGGGCGATTCTAAATGTTGGTTATTGAATCTCCAAATAAATGATTCTTTGAGGAATTTCTGCGCTGGCAGAGTATATACAACCTTGAGTAATGCGTGGTCTGACCACGCTAAATTGTGTAGTTCAATACGTTGAATATATTTAGTCATTAGTGAATTTACTAGGCAAAGGTCTATTCTACTTGACCATTGTGGATGAAAATAAGTGTGACCTGGGTTGGACCCTCTCAAACTACGCCAAACATCGATTAATTGAAAACTATTTATAAAGTCAGAAAACGGTTTACTAGGGGGGACTCGGTGAAGTTGTATCAATTGTTCCCGGATACATATTTTAATCACCTATGAGTAACAAAGGTTGGTTTTTAAGTCTCTGTGTGATTTGGGCAACGTGGAGTAAAAATACCTCGTTCCTGTGTTTGGAATGCTGGCTACCACTTTTGGCATATACTCCTATAATGTTAAGGAAGGACAGCTTGCCACTAATAATGCATCCACTGGGATGGAATTGGATGTTTTCAATTGAAATATCTGGACGGGTATATATGCCGACTCCCCTTGTTTCGTCAGGAATACAATTGTTATAGAACTGGTATTTGTGAGAAATAATGGGATCTGGCACTGTTTCAGAAATCACTAAGAGGTCTAATGCTAATTGCCTCATGTGGGTGTCGATATATAGCCATTTTTCTGGTGAGGTTGAAGCTACAACATTAAATGTCCCGATTCCATAAGTTTGACTCATTAGACTTAAAACTAGATTACACCAGACTACCCATGTAAGCGGTGCCATTTTCTCTTTGAGAATTGGCTAGTCAAAGTTCACACAATTAAAACGCACCAACAATGGGCGTTAAGCTGACCAGAACTGTCGACAAACTATTCACTGGTGAATTCAGTCACTAATAAACTGGACTTATGACGTATATGTTTTTTTTTAGGTTTCCGAGGTAAAGTTAAACTATGTGCCCCCCCCCCCCCCCTCTTTTGGCTTATGGTCTTTAACTGAAATACTTAGGCGTGCGGCCTTCTCCTGTGTACACTTTTTCATATCATGTGCTGTCAATGCAATTGGACGGGCAGTCTCAAGTTCTGAGTTGCATGTTTCACATGTGGGCGTTTTAGGCTCTGGACTTTCTGAAGTACCTTGAGTATCTACAGTTACTTGATCTACGTTCGTCACATCGTTGGTATGAATTAAGAAAATTGGCGTTGCTGGATCTAACGTTGAAAGCTCTTTTGGACCTAACACAGCAGCGGATTGCTCGTTGGAGTGTTTTGCGGTAGTATGTCGTTCATTTTCTGACACAATCTGCATAGGTTCACCGGAGACAACATTAGCAAATGGCGTACTTAAAGTAACCTTTGTCCCACTTTCTTCCGTTGCTTCTGTTGACTCTTTTGATACCGTTTCAGATGTGGAAAGGTGGGAAACCTGTTGGTTGGTATTGCTTGTGCGTAACACTTGTAATGGACTGTCCGGTATTGACCTTGTTCGAGACAAATTTGGATAGTTTAAAGTAGTGAATTGGGGACACATCAGGTACGTAATTCTGGCAATTATGGTTACCGAAAACTACATACATGGGTAATTTAGTGTGGCTGCGTTTGATGTAGATTACTCGCCTCCCCGTAAACGCATGACTGTGCCGACTGGTAGGTGGTGGAACACTTGTTTCAATTTTTACAACGGTGCCATATATGGAAAAGTACGTTTCTAACTCCTGGTTTGGGAAATACCGGGGTAAAGATACCACTGATATTGTAGAAACATCTTCGACAACTTTGCTGACAGGCAAATGGTATATGGTTATTATACATAAATTTAACAGTCTTACCTACCACCTGAAGTACTCGGTGCACTAATCTGTCGGATATTACCTCTACGTATATCATATAATGGTAGTAATTGGGCTCTATTTGAAGGACCTCTTCATCCTTGAACGCAGACACCGTATCGATGTTCTCATGAAGCTCCAAGATATCGAGACGATGATGCATTTGATGAAAGTCAATTTGAAGAGTAGATTTTCTATAAAACTTTGTAGTAGATGCCATTATTATATGGCCTGTTTGTTAATTGTGAAACTCAAATGTACTGTAAGAAATAAACCGGACTCTCCAACCTGCTATTGACGCTATTGTGTTCCAAATGGAGACTCACCAGCAATTAAAAAATACACACACACAAGCCCTCATATTTCTTCCTTCTCGTTGTCGCTCTTGTATCCAACACATTCCACTTCTCATTATTCATGTAAACAGCAAACGCATCCAACCATTTTCACAAGTAACACATCTCGGTGTTATCTTTGACTCACAATTACAGAAAATCAGATCACAAGCTACCCATAGACTAAACCTCATATGAGTTTCCGCTGGGGTTTGCACACAGATAGTCATTAAAAACTATAAAGTTTTTCTCCGACCTGCTCTGACCCATTGCCCCATCAGCTTGATTTCTGCTTTCGAAACCCTCTACAACAGACTTGCCTTTTCGGGACGTCACGTAATACGCTTAGATTATCGAATTCAGCCCCCAGCCTCCACCGCTGACCTATACTGACGCATTACATTTCCAACCGTCATACAGTATCTCGAATCTCCGCACAAAATAGATCACCAAGACCACTGCAGAAGGAAATTTTCTCTTACTCGACGCTTTTCACCATGACATTGTTGATGACACACCGATGATGACAATACGCACCGTTACAGCATCTTACACTCTACCATAACACCCTGAACGCCAATGACCCACACAAGGCCGATTTTGCAATCTACATTCCCTTTCACCTGAGCCCTCATAAATTCCCATCACAGCACTAATGCTCCATCTTTGTTGAATGTAACAGGCTTCATCTGTCTTTCATCAGATCCACGACGCCCCAGAGCAGAAGATAACACTACACAGTAGAACACTTGAAACAGCCTTACAATTTGAAACCGCTTTGTAGCCTTAGCCACTGGATGTAGCCGGCTGTATTTGGTATGAGGTAATGCCGTAGGTGTTAGGGAGGTCAGCTAGACGTTTAAGGCTTGTATGTATGATAGAAGACGAGATAAAAACAATGAATTATTTTCTTTAATTTTCATCCGCCATGTTGTCGCTTGCTCTACGTCGCCGTCACCGCGAAACCTGGTATGAATGCGTCGCCCGTATTGGTCGCGAAATCGTAAAACCCGATGTAATAGATTACATTTATTATATAATTTTATTGAGGAATTTATTTTTATTGGAAATCATCATTTTTGTTTTAACCGAGAATGGTTTTACATTCGCCGTCAACGTGCAACACACAGTTGATGTTTCTTACATATAGAAGATCCATTGTACAACAAGTTTTTACTGCGTCTTCGTCTTTATAACTGGTAACTATCTAACACTGGAAAGATGAAGCCTTTCCGTCGAATTTGTACCATAGTTGCTTGTAGAGTCTTGAATTGACTTAATTTGAGATAGGTGAAAATCATAGGTAATAGTTTCTTGATAACACTTTGATATTTTACACTGGTGGTGGTGGACACCAGATTTTTTTTTTTTTTTGAGTAAACTGGGACTTACTTGATGAAACTTAATGTTACTGAGAGATAGAATAATACATAATTTAAGGCTTCATACGAGTGAACAATTTTTTCTATGTTTTTAGATACTGAACAGTAATTTTAGGTCTTAACTTTAATGAAGCTGTTAGATATGAATTCTCATGTAAGATCTAATTATGGAGAGTTACAACCAGAATAATTCTCATAATTCATATACATTTTCTATTAAGACTTTTAATTGATAGTATGATTCTCATGTATATATATATATATTATTTTTAGAACAGCGAATGTCGGATGAGAATGATTAATTAAGCTATGGAAGCTTTTTGATTTTTTTGAAAAAATTCAATAAAATATATCCTATTTTTTGTCGGGTGCTTCTATGAGAGAGTAAATTGTCATAGGCTGAGGAATTTTCTGTTTTATTAGAGCCTTTAGCAATGAAGTTCTTTGAGAGTCATATTTTTTACATTCAAACAGTATGTGATTGATATCTTCTAAATATGTATTAGTTTCACAATCACAATAAGGATATTCTATTTTTTTATTTTATGCAAGTGTAGCTTAGTAGTCGTATGTAGCGATCTAAGTCTGATGAATAGAGTGATGACTTGTCTTATAGAATAGAATTTATAAAACCATGGGCGATTTAATTGTAGATTAATATAAGGT
>JAGDQP010048334.1:4491-14778 GCA_022664845.1 Lepisma saccharinum
ATCTGGACTACAGGTAAATTATCTAGTTACTCACATTTCTTCGTATTAATCACGAAACACCACCATACCCTATGTAATGAAAAGTGTGCATATAAAAACTTGAGATGTAACATCACCTACGTTCTTCAAAGACAATACGCATGGGAAACAATGTTAGGTCTTTAGTAAGGATCTGAAGCAGGCAGCAAGTTATGAAAGAAATAGTACAGTAACAACAGTAATGTACGCCTGTTTTCTCTTAGCCTCTCTGCTTCATAATATTATCACCAAAACCTGATATCTTATTATCTATTGCATTATGCCCCGAATTGTTAATTTAAACGGACTTTAAAAAAAAAAACCTAGATGCACATTACTATTTCCTGAAATTACAAATACTTCTATGAAATAGAAGTTTGAAAAACCTCGTGTATTGCAAAAATTTTGGAATAAGTACGTACTGTCTTCCTTCCCGTGTCAAGTTACTTCTACCTATCTGTTACTGCGCAAGCACACATCAAAATTAAATGCTATAAACAATGACATAACAAAGCGCTAAAACTTTTAGGTCTAAGTTGGTGACCATTTATAAATTAGAAATAAGGTCGTAACAGGAAAGTGTATCTTCCTAAGTTTCATCCTAGCTATAACTTCTGTTATATATACTTAGATTTAACTTTATTTGTAATCACGTTGGTTTATGGTTAGGCCCCCTACTCAAGGATTTTACTTACTTTAAGACTGAAGTCCAATTTGCCAGGGCCATCTCTAGCATTCGTCATTTGCAATGTAACGCTGCCACGATGTAAATAAAACAATACTTTGCTCATGTGTTTCATATTACTGGTTGTGTTAAATGACAGTTTTCGCAGTTAGTATTTTTATCGGGCACTTTACACCTTGATTTTTTCTTATGGCAGATAGAAAACTTTTTTACGCACAAAAAGTTGTTACACCGAAAGGAAGTACATTTTACACGTTCAACATGTCATATTTATGAGTTCTGTGTTGCTAGATTGTTACTATTGGGTGTTACAAACTTCCTCCTCCGGCCATTTTCTTTGAATCTCTGTGTAAGGTTCTTATATCTGTATATCGCATTATCACACAAAAATTGGTAATTCAAAATTTGGCTATAAATTTAAATATTTGGGTGGGATCCAGAGACTTTGACGCCTGAATTATCGGCATTTGAGAGGAGTAACAAAAGTCGGAATTACATTAATGTAAATTTTTGTTTGTTTTCCTGGAAAATATATTTTTAGTTGTATTCCTTTTATGTGATTCACGATATCCATACATATCCACAGGATATACATCAATATCTACTATATTAAAATCACTACTTGAGTGAAGAGCTTCTATTGTTTAGTGTGTCACTCGAGAACCTATTTGACATTTTAAATATTTTCATCAGTCCATACCTTCTTTATTGCAAACACCACTTGGGCCTGAAATATTTCATTTTAGCTCCAAAGCGCATACCTCGAAATGAATACAGAAAACAAAAAATAATTTAGAATAAAATACATAAAGAATTAGCAAAATTATAACCAATCACAAATATTTACAAGCCAATCAAACGACATGTTTGGAGTTTTCATCATGTTCACCAAACCATCGCTCTACCCAGTGAGTTTTATTACAGTGAAAACTACTACTAAACAACAAATACAATAAATAAATCCTAAGTCGTGATTAAACCGAACTAGAATGCTATAACAATTTTCCATTTGGATATTCTTAAAACACTGTCATTAAAAGGACAAAAATGATTCATAATGCGCATCATTTTATACTGTATTTCTAGTCCAGTCATGAAAGTTCTTGTTTCCTATATTACAAAATCAGCTTCAAGAAAAGACTGTAAAATACGCTTCGCGAATGAGAGCTGAAGTGTTTATTGTCATGGGAAAATTTTCAAATCAAGTCAGCACCATGAAATTAAAAATGAATATATAAGACACTTCTACCGATATCCCTGTTTCACGATCTTTAAATACTCTGTTGCTAATAGCGATACCAATTCACATTTTGAACACACTGAAAGTTTTGCGACTTAGGTCTCTACACTATTCTGATTTCAACTGGAGTTTTACATTGATTTGAAATTCTTGATCACAAGTACATATAAAGGTCACTGTATGTACTTTCAGATCATAATGCATGAAATGTAATCCTATTATCACTTAACATTACATTTGTTTCTTTCTGAACATTGAGTGAGAATTCAATAATTGACATCGCGTAAAAGATACTCTCAGTTCATATATAAATAAAAAAAACTTCATAAATTACATGTCTACACATCCTAGCATACGATTGTACATTCTAGTCTGTTTTAAGAGCTAGTTGCCAATACTTAAATATATATATATTTATAAATATATATATATATATATTTAATTTAAGCATGTTTTAGAGTTGACCATCATTTACAACTAACAGATATAAATTTCTAACTATTACTTATAATTCAAGACTTAAAGGCATTTAAAAATACCTGAGCAACTTTTTCACCTTCACAGGAAGGAAGCAAATCTAATCTGGATGTTCTAAATTTTCAATTAGACCGAGCTTAAACTCGAAATATACTTAGCGGAAGGCTTTTATCTCATTCTCTCATTTAACATACAGGCAAACATATATACTCTCACTTATTCCAACAAAAACATGTCTAATTTCTCGAATTGCTAATGATTACATAAGCGAACACGCATTTGCAATAAACTTTTTCCTTTCTATATTTTGGCACGTTTTCCAACGCATAAAAGACGAATATTTTCCTAGTACACGTAGGCTGGTCAGGTACCTTTAAGTGTCTCCAGACAATATGTAAAACAACTTTGTGAACACTGGTAAAATATGGCAGTGCTAACAAATCAATTATTAACCTTAGTACAATGATTAAAACAAATATTTTCTACAAGATTCTGAGTTGCATTTACACATAATTCTAGCTTTTTTAGGGGCATCATCATCATCATCATCATCTGTATCACCTTCAGCTTGAACAGCAAGTTTCAAGCGTGAATTATCGGTCGCAACTCCACCTTTTAAGGACTGAGACATGTAATCAAAGGTTATTTCTTCCCCTTTCTTAATATCGCGCGAAGCGAATAGAGCCAATTTTGGTAGGTTTGGCTCTAAACAATTCATCCAAACAGCGAAAACGAATAAGTTGGGGTCACATGAATGATTTATAAAATGAGCAATATTTCCATAAGAAGCAGCATCAACTGTATAAGGGAACTGCTCTTCTTCGTTGTAATCTAGATCAAACAGGTATGTTCTACCTTCAGCATCATACACTTCACCTCTTCTCTCGGCCTCTTCATTGGAAATGACTTCTCCAACGTACTCACAAATAAATGTCCCTTTCTTTACACTTTCTAACGCCTTCACTCCCCAACCGCACCCGTTGTTAGTGCGAAAAATACACAATTTCACCATCTGCCCTTTTTGCACCACCCTGTTTAAACAGTCCGAGCTGCACTTGCACCTCTTATTACATTCATAAATAGGTGTTCCCCATGGAACACGAAGTCTTTTAGTTTTACCATACGCAAATATGCTACCTGATTGCTTCCCACAACACTTATCTGAACTGGTATCACATGTTTCACATTCACATCCAATTGGAGGATCATCCGGTATTGTAATACCTGCACCAGGAATGTAATCGTTCACATATATGAAATTGGGTGGAGGACCCTCCAGATCAACTTTGTTTTCCACAGATATGGGTGCATTTCCTTTTGAAATTAGATTCATTTCAAACTCCCAATCCCGTAACCTTACTTTCTGATCTTTCCGCCTATTATGAAGTTCAATTGTTAATAGATCATCTTTCAGCTGATTAACCGCTATCTGTGTTCTACTCCCTTTCGCCTTGTTCAAATAATTTATCATCTTCTGCCGCGTGGCATTTTCACTTGGTACTGTATACTTTAAGAAACCATTTGATGCACGTAACTTCTCCATAAGACGCTCCAAACTCTCTTCCACAGGGTGCATAAGCTCCTTCGTCAGATCAGCTAATTTATAATCGATAAATTTACCTCTCGGTGAGAACGGATCAGGTGGAACCATGATTTTGCTCTTATTACCATTCTCCTTTTCACGCAGTCTTTTCTTAAAGAAATCTACAAGAAGTTCCTGGCAATGAACAAGATTTTGCGGTGGCTCCCACGTATTGGACGAGTTGTCCCATCCCCGCCATTTAACAAGATACCAGTCCTCCCCATTTTCTCTAACATAATCCAATATTTTTTCCACTTCATAAAACCCATCATCCGAGTTTTCACTAGAACTACTTCCCGAATCAGAGTCACAATTGTCTCGCTTTCTTTTCTTAATATTCTCACCATTTTCCTCTGGATTACTTCCGTTTTCCTTCACTGCTAATTTACTTATCTGCTTCTTCTCATCCTTCTCTTCGACCAGCCCATTTGTAGCTGCTCCAGTTGAATATACGTCGGGTTCGCCTCCTCCTCCCATCGGGGCCTCATCTGCAAGCCCGGGAGCTTCTTCTCCTTCTGGTCCTGCAATGTAAAAGCTCCTGTTTTCTTCACACTGATCTGACAAGTGCAGTCACAATCACAATAAAATACTTCTTACACTGGAGAATATACTCGATTTAAGTATACCAAAACTCATTCAAAAATGTAATTAAGATACACCTAATTCCCTTCTTCGTAGCCAATAATAATAATAATCTATCACTACTGTCAAAATCATAATAGACCAACTGGAAACGAAGATCACAGGCGCAGGGCAAATTAAGCTATTTTAACAAATTTTGTCCCTCGTAGGATACAAACAAGAAGCCATTTAACGTTTCAAGTTTGGCTGTATTCAGTTAATCGTCAAATTCATCAACAAATGAGTAGGACTTGTGATGAGGGGCAGCCTTCTTCGAATTTCATTACTTTCTTTAGAACATCTCTAGAAAGTTAAACATCGCTGTTAATTTTCATTTTCACGTCTCATCAGAACCATGCAAATTTGCAGAAAATGAACTTTTTTTTTCTTTGTGTAACTGCTTACATGTTTCCCACATACAGTTTTTATCAAATGTCAATATTCCAACAGATGCTACGAACTTTGCGCTTAACGAAAAATGGTAAAATTCTTATTTAGAAAAACTCAGTGAAGTACCCACTAGCTGCAATATCTAGTTGGCAAAATACCCTCGAATTCAAAGTAACATTATTCTGCATCAATTACCTTCATAAAAAGAGCTCATGTACGGAACGTGTTAAAAAAAAAATGCACTGGAAAAATCGTCGCTGCAGTGACTGAGTAACCCGGGTTTCCCGACATTATTCTGGTAATATCAAATATTAATTCTGAGTATATCAGGATGTCAAATGTACTTTTCCGTAGCTTTAACTTATTTTAAAATCACGTATTGTTCCCCATGAAACAAATTAAAAAAGCTAGGAAAATTTCTAATCAACACCACCACTAACATTGTAAAGTTAAGTTCCTAAGCCTGAAAAGAATTTAGTTTTCTGTCCATAATCCTCTATACTTGCCGCTATTTACAATTACTGTGTTATCAATAAGAGCCAAATTCAGGGTTTGAAAAAAAAGTATTTTTATTTTTTTTTATTTTTTTTTACATCTGGGCCCTGGTTTTTCTTTTCGGGTTTGTTTTTTCTCGTTTTTTTGAAACAAAACGTGGACGCCAGTGAACGTAAAGCTGTGTGCGACCTCAGTAGGTAACGTTATCACTAATGTTGAATGTGGATGTACCGATTAGTGCTACCAGGGGCGGACTGACCCGGCCGGAAACCAGAGAATTCCCTGATGGCCCCCGCCGGCCCTTTTGTTTTAGAAACTTAAAGAACAAGTTTACTTTATATTTAATACATTCTTATTAACTTAATTCATCGTATTTTGAGGCCTGATCAGTATCCTAAGGGCCCTTGAAATGTATCTTTTGCGACTCACGCGCCACATCGTCCACTACAACGAGAGCCCTTTGGTTTCCAGTCTGCCCCTGAGTGTTACCAAGATTATTCGAATTTCCGAAGCTTGACTATATAATAATATACGTCTGAAAACTTCGAATATCAAAAAATTTAATTATATGCATTTGTTTCTGGTATTTCAAAGTATTCGAAGTTTCAACATACGTCAAGTGGTAGCACTAGTACCGATATATCAGTATCACTATCGGTGATATCGGCCACTTTTTAGTACCGGTGTCTGAAAACGATAAAAATTATTCCTTACAGATAGTAAAATTTTCGAAACAGTTTTTCAATTTGTTTAATATAGTGGCATTCGGGCCGGGGTAGCGAAGTGTTAGCGCGCTCACTGGTGGACAAACAATGTATTGCCTAGGTTTTCTTGGGATTCAACTGTTTCCTCTTACATTCTTAATTCACCCATTAGATCTGAGCCAAAGTTGCCTAAGGGTCAATAAAATTAAAAACGAAGTCACATTCGACGTCGTACATTGAATTTATTTATGGCCTTTAGGCATCCATGGCTCAGGCTGGCATATCTAGAAGAACGGATGCAGGAAGGGGTCGACTAGGGCACAAGTTAAATGTATCATACCGACATTTGCCTGGTATGACAGTAAATTATACTCTTACTTTCATTAGAGGAAAACTGATATCGATATCCCGTGCTATTTGCTTACCTTTTTATTCACTCTGTCGTTTAAAACTGGAACCAATTCCATTAATTCATAAAATCTGTTGAATAATGTTGGTTGGAATTTAATTTAATTGGCATTTAATTACACTAGGAATACGGAGGGTAATTTGTTGATTCCCTTCACACACCTTGACAACGCTCTAGTGGTAACTGCAGTTACACGTCACCTGCGTCTGTAGTAGAGGGTAATCGTAACTTGTGATTCCGTCATTCCAGAACTCCGACGTTCGAATTTCAAACACACTTTAAGAAGCAAGGAGCATACATTAATTTGATATCACATTTGACATTACTAAGCCAGTGAACATGGAGACCGATTGGTGAAACTTTTGTGCCAGTTGTTGCACTACTCTTTTAACCATGCCCAACTTCTCAATCGATGTATTTTTTCATTCCAAAATTCCTAATACTCCTAATCGGTAATCAAATACAGGCCAGTTGACACGGTCATGGGAAGTGAGAAGGTCTAAGTAACTGACCATCAACAGATGGCGATCTTCTAGTAGAGCCCCTTGTTTCGTTACAGCTGACTTCAACAATGTTCACATACAAAACGATGTCCAGGATCTATCAAGAATGAATTACGGCTATCACGGCCCCTTCAGCACTGGAAATGTGTGTTTGGAAATATCGAAAACCGATGTGGTCCTACGAGTCACGCTTTTTGCGTCCTCACGCTGGGCTGATTTCGCATGTGGCGTGAACTACATGAAGCATTGGATCTTGGATGTGGTCGACAATCTGGAGATGTCGGTGTACAGTACTCCCACCTTTCGTGAGGATCAACTATCGAGTCACTAGCCGACCACCTGCAACGCTTCGCCGGGTGCCCACACTGACTGCATTCAAAGAACTGAGCGGCTCACTGAGGATTGAGCGCTTAGTAAGCGTCTGGGATCGGAAATTCTTCGGATGACAGTTAAGGTTCAACGAACAGTTGAATATTATAAAGCGCATGGGTGAATTTCGACGAACAACAGAATATCGTACAGCGCAAAGAGTGGTAAACATGGCGTGCCAGGAAGATGTAAATGAACTTGTAAATATGCCAAGCAACGTAAATATGCAAATATGGTTCACAACTGGATCCTGTGGATTAAGAACTAAAATAAACTAGTGTGGAGGAAAGGTGAATCAAAAGGACATTTCTGTTACCATCTTTTCCCTAAAAGCATTAATTTCTTTATTCCAGCAGTAGTGAGCAGGCGTGGCCCATGACTAGACCCACACCTTTCAAATGTAAAGGTGGACGATTAGTGCTTCTAATAACAGTGAGTCCAGTCTTTATCCTATGTAGAAATGCATTTATTTGTTCATAATTAGTAAATTTATTTTAATATGAATTTCGGATTACTTGTACATTTTGAGATTAAGAAAATGCTTAACTAAATCACACGGAGTAACACCTTGCGCAGTCCCCAACACTTACGTGGAATTTTGTACTTTACTCACATTAGACTAGAAAGAAGAATTTGGGTGACATTTCAAACCTTGATGGCAAGGTTCTAGAACACTGCCCTCCACTTCCAAGTGTCCAAGTCAAGAAAGTGTTCCTTTTTTTTTTCTTTTTTTTTTAAGTAAAAGAAGTGACATTATTCTCTATATATGATACTTCTGCAACCGGGCCAGCGTTCTAGAACCTTTCCCTTTTACTAGCACTTTTTGGACTGCTGGTTGTCGCTAGGTATTCATATTAAAGCGCAGAATACGGCAGAATAGAGTGTCATAAAGTGCACCATTACCGAAGTAGCTTATGTAAATTGCTACCTAAGACTTTAAATATAATTTGCAGTTTCGAATCCCAATTTGACGCGGAAAAGTGACTACCAACCTGGCCAATTTAATTTAGCAAGTTAGAAACGGCTTAATAATTTAATTTATACGAAATAAATATTTATTTTAAACTCTTTTAACACCGCATGAAAATGGTTTGTTCCTAACACCAGAGTGATGTTTAAATGAAAATAGCGATTCAGCTCTCTCGCCTCGCAGTGCCGCATTTCGGTCCAAGAAACACACAACTATATATGCATCTCTAGCGCACCATGAGTTCGATGAAATGCATTTAATACAACTAATACGTTTTTCTAACATCTTCCTATTCTGAAGCAGGAAGTGCAGCTGATGACTTCCTGATATTTTATACTACGTATTATTATACTCGTACGTAACGCTGAAACTTTCTGCTTGGGAAGCCATTTTGCCTATACTAGTACTTCCGGCTCAAACAGAGCGTGAGATTCCTTGGCTCGAAAAAATGGCGGCGGCTCAGAGTGAGCCGGAAACAGTCAGTGGCATTCCAAGGACAAATTCACTGAGCGCTCACTGCTTTGAATGCCCCCAATGTAATGTTAGTAGGACATGCCATTGTGTCTGTGTAACAAGACACTGTAATCTCCGCTTTGTCCAGGCATCTTACAGACTAATTCAATTGAACCATATCATGCCATACTGGAACGGAACCTGAAAGCAGCAGTAAATACCCTACAATGGCAGATCTACAATGCTGTTGGATGCAGCTGCCTATGGACCTCAATCGTCCAGCAGTCAATTCCAACACGCTTGTACATCTGAGAGGCAGTCCTATCCGCGCTTCCTTTAGTTTTGTTGAGATGTGTATGAACAATGCACGTCTAGGTCTAACTGACACAGCATGATGCCGAAGTCTTGTTGCAAAGGTGAGAGACCATAAAAGATGATTTGTAAATATGCGCATGATGTTGGCACATTCCACTCACCGTCAAAGAGTACACGAGCAACAAGATGAAAGCCGCGATCTGGCACAGAGGAACTGTCAATACCCAGAGCAAATGGTTAAGTACAGTGACATGTAGCTCAAGTTGACAAAAGAGAACGTGCTTGTCTTCACGGGTTTTGATATCTATTGCAGTTTCTTCGTAATCTATATTCTGAAAATTAGATATAAATAAATTCGTGACTACGAAGGAACATTACGCAGTAGGTTACTTGCGAACCGAGCGGCCGTAGCTTTGTCGCATTAGGTCCTGTGTTCAAGTCCAGCGGATGCCCCTCTATTCAGCTTACCCAGTGTTTCATCTTGTCCCACCAGACTAATGCCGGGATGATTACCTTCAAACTAGGCTCTGGCTGACTTCATTCCCACATCCCTCCCCGTGCCCTCAGCGTCAAAATATGCTTAAAGATCGAATATTCAAATTCAAAATCTGTACGACAGAAATAAGTTTACATAATATTCTGGAACTACGAACAAAAACCCTTAGCAAGTTTCCCAATTGCTAACAGCTTTTGTGGAAAACAGACCACGGAAAGAACTTTAAAAAGGAATAAAAACTTTATAGCTAAGCAAGCTCGCAAAATGATTTCGTAAAACCAAACAAAATATTAGTAACAATAATTTAGATATTTGAAGTAGTCAAAGTTCATCAAGCTGCGGAGACACTAATAAACGAACACTCAAAGTCGCTTAGTTTTCCATGAAAATGACACTAAAAGAAAAACAGGTCTAATTGCAGACAAGCCACACGAAACTGTGGGTATTCGATACGGGACAAATAAATGTAAGGAAAAAAAAAAAGCACCCGTAATTCTGGGATAATCCGACATCTGAAACTTACGAAAGTATTGGAACGTGTGAACTGAATGATAATTAAC
>JAGDQP010048335.1:0-14778 GCA_022664845.1 Lepisma saccharinum
TTTGAGGAGGTAGTTCTGTTTCATTAAATTTAGAAGCGTCAGTAAAATAATCATAAGGAAAAATACCCTTCCTTCTACTTAAAACTAATTTTAAATCCTCAGGGAAATGAGCATGAGTGTATTTCAGTTCTTTCGGCTTTAATTTTTTTACTAATTCATCTAAAGGGTATGGCAAAAACCGGTACAAATCTAAAAATCTTAAGTCAATTTGTTTACCATTTTCGAGATGGAACCACTTTGAAATTGAAATATACTTTTCCTCACTTTCTGCAAGAACTTTTATATCACCTGGAAAACTACCTAATGCTTTCACGAAGATATGAGCATTATCAGAAGATAATCCATGCATGAAACATCCTATATTTTTTTTACTCGCAAATTACAATTATTGCAAAGAGGTTTAAGATAAGCCCCTGATAAATGATGGTCGTGATGAACTTTTGAGTTATTTTCAGTATATTCTTCGTCACAAATAGATCATTTCTCTGATCGTAATTGAGTTTTTCCGATGTAGTTAAGGGATTCATCGGCAAATCCAGATTTAATCTATTAACAATTTATTCTAACTAATGCATTTTTTTTTAGAAAATGCTGCTCTAGATTATCACCTTTATACAAGTGACGTTCAGTCGGGATTTGATCTGACCAGCAAAATTTTAAATAGGAAACTAGCTAATTTATGCTTCTGAATGTTGATAGATTTTTGTCCTCGATGTTCACTAACCGGCTTTAAAAAACTTTCAAAATAAGCTACATCTGCTTTTAAAAATGAAGGATCGGTTTTAAATTTTACATCCAAATCAGGAACATGCATAATGACACGAGTTGGTTCATGTTCTCGACAAAAAATTCATGCTCTGTTTGTTTATGTTCATCTATAAAGTGGTATAAACAACGTCTGCATATATAATAATGATATTTATGACTAGTAACCTGACTCCTCACTAAACGAGAAAAAATTCTTATTAAACAGTAATGATGAGTAATCGTTATCACAGATGATGATGGCGATGATGTTGATGATGTTGTTGTTACTGTTTCGATTTTCACACACAGTAAGTCTATACTAGTTCCGTTAGATTGATGTTTGCTGATATGAAGGGCAAAGACTTTTTCATTTTTATCATCTATACCATACACATTGGGAAACATTTTATTGTAATGCTTCTCAAATTTGGGAACGTCATGTAGGCTTACAGGAAAATGACTGTTATTTTTTTCAAAAACAGGGAGTATTTCTTTCATATAAGGCTCGTAGTGAGAAACCTGGTTAGCATTTTTCTTTGAATCAACACGGTGAAGTTTGGCTAGCAAAGCATATAAAAAGCATTTCTGATCATCATTTTTTTATATTAAGAACAGCTTTTTTCTTCTTAATGAATTCTGGGAGATTAACATTACATCCTGCTGCAATTGGATTAAAGGAATTAACATGCACCTCAAGTGATTAGTGAATAGGAGTAGGGGATAAGGACCAGCCTGAACCCTTAATTGCTCTCTCTTGATTCACCTTTAATTTATCGAATATTACTGGAATAATATTTTCCACATCCGTTGATTTCAAAACTAACATATTCCCGCTATGCACTGGAAAACACACAGTTTCTGCATCCTTCAAAAAATTTTTAGTCAAAATAAAATTAATCTTCAGAACTTCTTCACACTCACTTATTCGGTTTTTCAAAAACTCGACACACTCATTTTCCACTTTAATAAAAAACTGTGTATATCACCATGACCACTATTAACAACTTCATAGTCGGCACATGTCTTGGAAAAGCGCTTCTCACTGGTTCACATGAATGTTTATTCTTCATATGTCGCTGAAAATTTTTCATGCTAACTTCATCCTTGCACACTGGGCATGTTACCATGTCTAATTTACGTTTCTTCGCTGGCACTGTTTCTTCTTCAGTTCTAAGATGTGGATGCTTACGTTTGATATGAGTATTATAGTTCTTTTAACAATACGCCACTGCATTCTGAACATTGAATTTTCTCCATTTTTTGGCGGAGAGGAAAATGAACTATATTTAAGAAGAAACTATAATTTCTTTTTACACTAATTTTTGATAAAAATGTCTAATACTCGAAATATAGTTCATGTGCGCAATAAAAGCAATTGTCCTCCATTGATCTTAAATAAATAATACCGCAGACGTTAGATATTTGGTTCAAACAATTTATCCCAGTTTTTTTACTAACTTTGAAGCACTATAAACATATTGCAAGTAATAATTTAGTTTTAGTAACCAAATTCTCTTCAAGTAGCAAGCAATAAATAATCTAGTACTCGTAACTTGGTAAAGAAGAGTAATCACTGCTGTTATAAAATCAACAAAGCTAAGTTTGCTTATCATCGACAAAAGCCTTTCAATATTATGGGGCGGATATCAAGTGGCCAGGACGTCATGGATATCAAGCGGCTAGGAAACGTGAACAATACATTTTCTCTTCATAAATAGCTCACATCACAAAGAAACTGAGAGAATATCCGTTTTCATACTTTCGAACCTTTCAGTTTGATCTCCATTGGAAAAAGAATCAACAAGGGAGATGTATTATTAGTTTTTTCATAAAATTTCCTCTTTTATTCTCATTTTATCTCATGCCTCATGCATAATAGCAGGGGAATAAATTGAAAATATTTTTTTATTTCATGTCAGAATTTATTCAAACTTTTTGATTATTTATTGGCGTGATTTAGAAGTATTGAATAAACCAGGGTGGGGTATGTAACTGGGAGGTTTTAACACGCCAACACGCAGACACCCACCCACACATGTATGGATAAAAAGAGACGGCAGATTGATAATCAGTATAACTCACAAAACATTTTCAAATAAGGAAAGTGCATGCTAGAAACTTCCGCTCGTGTGCACGTAACGAAGAGAAAAGCGAGCAAATTCATACAACATGGATTTTACAACGAGAGAGAAAACTAGCAACACAATTTGATGTTTAAAACTCCAGCTTTTTTACAGCAATAAAGAAGTTCATAGTGGCAGAAACAAATTTTCACGAGCATGTCTCATCTTCAATATACTATTACGGTATTCATCCGATGCAAAGCAGCTGCTTAATTATGATGCAGATAGTTAATAGCTACAGCAGTAGATGGCGATAATAATTAAATAGTTTCAAAATGTAATCGCTAGAGGGGAGTAGTAGCGCTAGATGGCGATAATAATTAAATAGTTTCAAAATATAACCACTAGATGGAATTAATAGTGCTAGTAATTAATAATAATATTGATAGATGGCGGTAATAATTAGATAGTTTAAAAATTTGCCGCTAGAGGGGAGTAGTGGCGCTAATCAAATTTGTTGCAGCCGTGAGGCGGAAGTGACACGTTAAATGGAGATTTACTTTTATTGGCTTTATGCTGAAAGTAGATTTTTAAATTACTCGTTATACAACGAAAATCATCCTCTGATTGGTTTGACGTAATCAGTCCATACTATTTCCGAAGCTATATTATCCTCCCTATGTTACGTTCCTCATCCTGAAGTTTGAAGACGAAAAACGAGAAAGAGATAGAACATTAACATCATCACTTAACGAATAATTAATGTACAAATCTGCAAAACACACTTCAATAAGTTAAAACACCAAAACATGTTTTTAATAACTGAAATTGCTCGAAATACAGACAGGGAGCAGTCATTACTTGCAATCCTCTTCTTCTCGCTTGTTCGTGCAACTGTTGATGTCTTGTCAATTTAGCTCAGTTGGTTATCGCATGCAACTATTAATTTTTTATACTTTCACCTAAGGCTGTTCGAATCCTATCAAAGGCCGTGTTTTATTTTACTTCACAAAACGCAAGAGTAACTTCAATGTAAAAGTTTCAATTTAATTTTTTGTTTCTTACATTATTTTATTATTATTTTTTACAATAACATATTAAAACTATTCAATATATTCACGGGCTATGAGTACGTTAAATTGTTAACACATGGCAGTAACGAACACTATTAATTCATGTGCTTTTAAGTTATTGAAAAAATACTTCATTAAAAATGTATACGATTGTCGGATGTAAAAACCCACAATTTTACAGAAAAAGAGGTAATTCTTTTTAAATACAAGAGTTCTAAAGGGCATTATTAGAAGATATCTTATGATTTAATCATGAAAATGAAAAAGAAGCTGATATAAATTAGTGTTGAAGCTACCAAACTATATCAATATCTTAAATAGTATTAAAAGTAAAAATCAATTTTAAATGAATAAAACGAACTAAATGACGTGTTAAGGCATACAGAAACTCTATTCACCAATTATACTATTTCTTTACATCCATTTTGGCGATCTCTTTTTAACAATACTAACAAATCAAACACCATCTGTTTGTCAATCACAAGCAGTCGGAAGACTGATTATGTCATAACATGACGGCGCCTGATTAAGCGCAAGGGTGAGACTCTTTTGAAGCAAGTCTTTATACATCTTGATAGATTCATGACAAAAAGAAAAGAAAATGTTTTCCGTAGTCTGCTTTAATAGCAGAATTGTTTATTGCAATAAAAATACTACCGGAAATGTCCATTGTAATGTTTTATTTAATCGCTGGAAAATAAAGAAAGCTGATTGTACTTTTGATGATAGTACACTACCTAATGCGGGTAAACTGGTGATCACCTCAATGGAACTGATCCAATGCCAATTGTTGAAGCAGTGACTTCAAATGCATGTTGCACTGTGGTATTAATAGCTCAAACCCCATATACTCACGACGTGAAGATTGTAAAGTGTATTATAACAATTCTAATAAATATTTTTATGAATTGAACACAATTATTTATAATACAACCATAAACTGAACAAAGTTTGCTTTTAAGATAACAATTGAAACAGTCATGCCCTAGAATATGAGGTACTATTCCAGTATTCGCCTGGTGAAAGATTTAAAAGCTAAACGTTTCGTAGTGTATCTTAATGTACCACAACATACCAATAAATAATATATGAGTAAGAAGAGAAAAGAAGTAGACATTATATACGTACTTTCTGCAATTAAATAATCACATTTCTAAATCAGTGACGCCAAATCTAAATTAAATATATAATTTAAAATATATTCTCCCCTATCTTGTTTCATGTATTTATTACTAAGTTCTATAACTCTAAACCGATATATATGAAAAAACGTGAAGCTTTAATAGCTATAAATTCTTTAGTGATAAAATTATTCATTTGGCAACACTGCCCGTACCGGAAATTGTTAAACTGTATTTGACAATTATAACCTATGTTCCAGAAGCCGCTTTTCTATACTATTTTGCAAGATTTGATGACACCACGAACCATTGTAAATGAAAGAAAATCGTCTAATAATCATGCAGATTCTAACTCCAAATCACGTAGGCCATGTTGAAAATGTTATTCGTGCAAACATATATGCTGTAATGTTTGCTAGGAAAATTCATACAATTAATGTTCTTGCGCGAAAGTGCCTTGTCTACAAAATGGAGTCTTAATATGGGAAGAGAGGATATATTAAGGTGTAGCGGATAATGTAGTAGTCCCGAGTTGAATTCGTCATCTTCACGTGACCGTTCGCTGTCTTTACGTGTATGTCTCGCCAGAGGGGATCGTGTTTAAGAGCATGGTTGGCTCCAAGAATTAAGTTTCATTATATTATTTTCTTTAGTTTTCAATGGTTTGTGGCGTCCTCAAATCTTGCAATGTTAATTTAACTCATTTCCCGACGTCATACAATGATGAAATCTTTCTCAGCAACGTAAGTCGGTGGAAGTTCAATGTGCCATTGTTATTTTCATACATTTCTATGTATTTATATATTTTAAACGAATATATTAATAGTTGTATATGGACATCTTTATCGTACCCTGCAATAATTTTAGGTTCGACTGGTTGCAGAACACTTTATCATTTGGGTCACAAAGTATTAGCTTGAGAAAAATTATGAGGACAACAAAATATCTCGAAAATATAACAACAAAATTTTCAAATTTCTACTTCTCTTAAACAATTTGTACTAGAGAGAAACAATAGTGTTGTTTATGCTTGATTAAAAAGAAAAGCATAAGACGAGCCAATTCATGAATTTATAAATGTGACTGTATATGAGAGCGTGCCCCTGCTTTTCTTTTTAATCATGGATAAACATTTTTTTTTACTTTTAGTGTAAATTGTTTTAGAAAAGTATGTATTATTTTTTTAAAATTTATTTAATCTGCACCAAAATTGGCATAAACATCATTCAGTACAGAAGGAAAATATTGTTGATCTTGCCGACCCCAAGCATCGCAGTTGTTAATGTGTTCTAATTATTTCCATAATGTTAGATGTAGCAGCACCAAACTTATCATGCATACAATTAGACATAATACAAATACTCCGGGTATTCCTGTCGCTAATCACTTCACCTGCCAGTGTTCCCAACTTTTTCAGACAACAATTTCCCAAATTGCTCTTATGCCGTTTCATGTACTGCATCAAACCTGGCAGAAACGTTATGCGATATAATAGGAAAAATAATATACTCTTGCGTCCCAAAGGACCCCAGTTATCGGTGTTGCCAACCTATTTTGTCCCGTCCATCTGTCGTGACTCGACAGCTGACTTGAAATTGTTTTCTCTTACACGACACACCGAGGGTTTTGGCCAGTATAATCCTTCCAAATTTTGAAAAAGGGAAGAAACAATTTGAAAAAGTGAGGGGAGTAAACAATGTACGTCATATCCTGAGGTACAGGAAAAGGTTCAACTGAGTTTTCGTCAGACCCTCGGGCTGAAAATCTTGACTGAATTCATCGTCTAAACTATGATGAATTTAATCCATTTATCAACATTTAACGGACGTAGAAGCGGCAATAGGTAGGCACGTGTGATCGAACTCCATGGACGACTATTCTGACCGAGGTTCTCTAGTGTTTGTCTCAGTTTCACCAGCCGAATGCCGGGATGGTGTCTTACGAAAAGTCCTGACCAATATCTTCTTTACCCTTTTCTTAACCCATCCCGATCTGAGCGAAAGATGCAAAAGTGACTTAAAAAATCCAATTCAATTCAATCCAACATTTAAAAGAGAGTAAGCATGGGAAAAGTAACGAACAAGATCATACTATATGCACCATCCGGCATTCACCTGGTGTATCTGTAAAAACTGGAAAATATTAGTCAGGAAGATTGCCAGCGTACCTCCCCAGTGTTGACCAGAAGTTCATGGTCAGAACTATTAAACCCCAGCGGATATATTACTATTATCATTGTAATAATATGATAACGGCACCTTCAGCATACAGAAGGAGCAATAAACCTGAAAGAAACTTAATAGTACCTATAACACTGTAGTAGGTTAAATTTATGAAATTGTTCTCAAAATAAGAAATGTTCAAGTATTTTCAAATGAACAGAATATTCCAAAATGCGTGTTAATATCGCCCCAGTTTGTTAAAACAAATAAGAAATATCAAACGAATCTTAACATGATCGGCGTACTAAAGTTCAATTAGGTAATCTTCCTTTAAATGAATGTTGTGTATTGGTTACCTAAAACATAAACAACTAAGAAAAAGCTGTTTTATTTATTATATTATAAAAAGATATATTAAAATTAAATTGTAACAAATTTTTTATCGTGTACTGAGCATATTGAAAGAGAGCGTGGTAAGTTTGATAGAGTCTGCACCACTGCATATCAACTTGGGCCTTTATTTCTTCAAATATTCAACTTCTGTTTGATTTTTGGTTTGTCATGTATTCTAAATGCAGTCTGCTGAATGGCAATATAAGAGTAGATATATTTATTGATGGCAAAATAGCCATACAACCTCAAAATAGCGAAAACGGAACTGCCAGTCTCCCCAGCTGTTACTACTATACATTGGCAAATAAAACATATATAGTATTAACTTATAGCCGAGCGGTGAAACACACTACTTGTTAATTCGGTTCCTTTTTTGAACTACGTGTTCAAGATCAGTCACAGGCACCAGTTTTCTTTTCAGGCTCATTTCTTTATTATGAAATAGTTTCATTTTCTCAGTACTGAATCTAATTGTCTCACATTTCTTTTCAGTAATAACAAAACTAAGGGAATGATTGCATTCAATGTGTTTTACAGAAGGAAAAGAAATAATAGACTTCAAGCATTTGTGCTTGCTAGGATGAACGACGAAATATTTGACGGGTAAGGGGAAAAACTATAAATCCCCATTTTTGGTTGAATTCAAACTAATGGTCCCATCTACTAGTTGATATAGTGTAGTAGAATTGTTAAATATACCCAGAAGAATTATTGATCACATTAAGTGAACCAATCGTTCTTTACAGGCGTGCCGCGGAACACTATTGTGCCGCGAGATTTCCTAGGTTTGCCGCGAAACTTCTGAAACTTAGGATTTACAAAAAATTCACTCAATATTTACTTAGAAAAAGAAACAAGAAACAATATGCATTAGCTGGTCTTTTTTAAACAAGGAAACTATTGGTTTGTTTACGTCTTGTAATAAAAGATTTGAGTTATTTCTGAGAAACTTGAGCTCGTTGTTTTTTGTGACTCCCGCATTGTTTACAACTAGTTTGTTACGTGTGCCACTGGATCGCACTACATAAAGGATAGCTTGCAGGGAAGAAAAGAGGTTGAGAACCACTGATTCAAACAATTCAATGTGTTTAATGGGACTTGAAAACTCTTTATTTTCCATAATTTTGCGTGAGCATTATTATTATTGTTATTATTATTATATGTAAGGTGTCATTATATTATAAGTAAGATAAATTATATCTATTCTTCAGTGGAGAATAAATATACGGAAGGAAGCAGGTTCATTGTATACACACCTTCCTGACATTCACCTGGTGTATCTGCGAAGAATATGGAATTCTTTATTTCGAATGATTTCTAGCGTAGCTCTCGAGTGTTGATCTGAAGTTCGAATGCACAACCGATACAACGCGGCGGTTGTTTGGTACAGTAATAATTACTACTACTACTTAATGATAATGATGGCTGTCCAGTGTTTCATTAACTTATATTGGTAACAAAAATATAGAAATATTAAAATTATAGTTGCAACATATTTTGAAATTGGAGGGAAATCTACTATGAAAAAGTCTGATATTGGTACTAAAATACTCACAACAATATGAGGAACATTACCTTTAGATTGTTGTTAATTCCTCGGTATTGTCTCAAATTCCTCAAGCAAACTAAAGATGAAATGAACACTGAAGTAGATTAACAGTATTTAAACTAACTAACTCTATGGCTTATGTAACTCGCAAGTTCAGCGCCGCAGTAACAAACGTTGGCTTGGATTCTATTCTGGGCAATATCAAGCCAATTTTCATCACGAACACCTAGTTCTCGAGGATCTCTTCTAATATTGTCCTCCCAACGACGTCTCGGTCTTCTCAATGGCCTCCTTCCATCCGGCCTTCCAACCAGGATAGAATATAAGCTTGGTTTTCCCTACATCCGAGCTACATGGAGTGCCAGCATAGTCCTCGCGATTTCATTATTTTTATGATATCTGGTGGATCGTACAGTCCGTGGAGTTTTTCATTATGCAGTATCCTCTATTCTTCAGTCAGCTCGCCTGTTTTGGCCCGTATATCTTTCTTAAAACCTTATTTTCAAATACACGTAATGTATGTTCATCTGCTAGGGTTGTACTCCAACTCTCGCAACCGTAAAGTATTACCTGCAGAATAAAATTTCTGTATATTTTCAATTTCCTTGATAATAATCGCCACGTTAGAAGTTTTTGGACTGAACAGAAACATGCGTTCCCCGATACTAAGCGACTTTTTATTTCTTCCGTAACCTCAGTTTTGCTTGTTACGTATGCTCCCAAGTAGTTAAATTTGTTTACTTTCTCTATGACCTCATCCCTAATTCTTCTTTTTTTATTTCCTTTATTCCCCGTGTTTCGGCTTGTTAACATGTATTTTGTTTTATCTATGTTTACCTGTAGGCCTATCTCATAGCACGCTTCTACTAAAACATCGGTGTTACTTTCTCGTGCATCTTCCCGTATTAAATCTACATCATCCGCGTATACAAACAGTTGATTCAAACCATTCAGGTATTTAAAGTTATTTTAAAGTTATCAAAAATGAAATATTCAAGTATTTTTTAAAGCAACAGGATCTTCCACTTCATTTTCTGTTAAAATAAATAAAAACAGATTCCTAACATGTTCATCATATGAAATTCGAACTCCAGTTCTCAAATATAAATTTAAATGAACTTAGCATATTCGTTACGCTATAAACATAAACAACTAAGAGACCTGAGCCTTAGATGCCTGAAGGTCGGAAATAATATCTAATTGAATATAGTACTAAGGATTTGCGGTTTCATAAATTAAATTTTAATAATGCCTTTCTTGTGTACCGAGGGCATGTTAGAATGGGGGAAGGAAGATTGATAAAATTTGAACCACTGTAGATCCACGTCAGCCGTTAGTTACCGAAACATTCTAATGTCGTTTATTTTTTGGTTTGTGTTGTATTCTTAAATTGATCTAGTGTCCGGCACATGTAAGAACATAATACATTCCAAAGGCATTATAACCATATTACCTCAAAACAGCGAAATCTCAATTGACACTGCTCTTCAGTACTACTACGATACACAGGGAGAAACATATTTACAGTGTTGGCTAGTACCCGAGAAGTTAAAAGTATTAAGTTTCTATTTTCTTCTTATTCGGAAGTACGAGATCTCTGTTCGAGTCCCAGGATTGGCTTTCTTTGTTTGTTTTAGTGTACTTGCTTATTTTAGAATTAAGTTTTACCTTTTTAATGAATATGGAAGTTCGTTTTTTCATATTTCCGTAAAAAAAATGCACTATATATACCCTACAGATGTGAAAATAATTAAACTGATTGACGGGCATGTGAATCAAGTACGAGCTATCCCGAAAAGCGCTTCGTTGCGTTGCTGAAAGATCACGCTTTAAATTGTTTCAACATTGCAACCAATACAAGCGCACTGATTCAGAGAACACACGAAGGGAAACGCACTTTCACGTAGTGTTCGTGACCGAGGGGTTTTAAACACGTGGAATGCGTACTTTTGATGTCCATGAGCTTGGGTTCGAATGTCAGATCTACCGCAATTTTTGCTTTTTTTTTCAGCTACGTCGGAACGTTCAACTTTCTTTATCTAATAATTGCAAATGTTTTTTTTACATTCAAAATAACACCAATTATTGTACCATAATTTTCCATTTTTTTAATGAAGGAGAGAATAAAGACATCGAGGAAAGACATAAACTATTACTGACAGTTATTAATATTAATCGTTACGAACGGCCAAAACGAACAGCTGAACTTCTAATGGTGGAGCCTACGATTTTGTGTAAAATGAGTTAAACCACTCTATATAATAAACCCCACGAACTTGAACCTGTAATTGGAATTTTCTTAAAGGTCCAATATTTATAGTATTATAGTCCAGTATCTGTAGTCTCGTGGCCCAGATATAGTTATAATTGCAAATAACAAATATTATTGTGGCATTATACAGTAAATTTAAGGTACACGTCAATAGGTGTTTTCATTTTCCACCCTGCATAAGATTTACCTTCAGTGCATAGTTGTCACTTGAACGATAAACAATATCAATATCCTACTATATATTTTACACACATATATTTTACATAACATCAGGGCCGGAACCCGGAAATTTCTGTGTGAACCTCGCCGCCCTTCTGTCTTGGAAGCATAAAGAACACCACTTAATCCACTTTTGCTACTACTAGTAGCGTAAGGTTATTGCCGGTTTTCCAAAATTAGCAACTTTGACAAGCATAAGTGTAGTACAGAAATTAAAATCTGGGCAGGGCTACTTTCGGGCACACAAATCGTAAGAACGAGCAATGTAAATTTTAATTGTAAGTGCAAATTGCTTTAATTCATTCATAATTTTAAGACACTATATTCATTTATTACTTCGTATTTTGAGACTTGATTAGTATCTTAAGGGCCTCCTTCTTTGGAGGTCCATTACCATGTAAGATGTTGAAGGTCCTTGCGAGATGCCTTTTGGGTTTCAAGCACCAAAACGCCTTCTACAAATAGGGCCATTTGGTTACCTGTGGGCGGGCCCTATTTTAGTTTTCCGGGTGGTCCCTTTGGTTACCAGCCCGCCCCTGCATAACACCAATCTCGCGAATTATTCTTTGGAGATCAGGCTCTTGTCCCATTTTGCCTTCCGTTTCGGAGTGATGATAGTCCCTGTATATGTAAAGGTTGGGGGGTTTGTGTACCGTTACACATAATATTTGCTTCTTGGTGAGTGTGGAACAGAGCTGAAACGTGTCATTCGGGTCAAGTTTTGGACTGGGTCTAGCTTTCGCACCCTACCCGGCCCTTTGACCCAATTTAAATACTGAGGACAGAAAAGAGTTTTTACTTATTTATTTGCTTCTAAATAGTTTCTCTTGCGGGGCTCACCATGACCGGAGATTTAACCTCTGACCACAAAAATACGAAATGTTCCCAGGCCCGGTTAATCGGATCATTCGGTTCGGGTTTCGGAAAAGGTCGCCTATGTTTGGATCAGACCGGGTCAACAAAAGTGGTCTTGTTTCAGCTCTGGCGTGCACACGGGCCTGAGTCCGTGGGGTCTATAAACGGAGAGGTTCGGAACCCACTTTACACAAAATTGTAGGTCCCATTCTTAGAAGCTAAGCTGCTCGTAGCGGTTGTTTGTAAAAATTAATATTAATAATGTTCAATAATAATTTTTAACTTCGCTCATTGTCTTTAATCTCTTCATTATAAAATATTTGCAAATTAATGTCACAATAATTGGTGTTATTTTGAATGTAAAAGCATTTACAATTGTTAGAAAACGAAAATTGAACGTACAGATGTAGCTAGATAAAGTAAAAAGTTTTAGTCGATCTAGGATTCGAACCCAAGTTCATGGACATCAAAAGTACCATAGTTAGGTGCTGATTATTCCTCGGCCACGAAGGCTGCGTTAAATAATGTTTAATTAAAGCAAATTCTGTACCGCTGCCATGCGACTCTTTTGTTTATCTGCATTCCACATAAGTTGAAAATGCAGAGTAAATTTTGATATTAGACGACTTCACTCCCTAAGCTCATACAGAAAGTATAAAGATACCCTTTTCATAGTATCAGTTCGCTTTTATGAAAGTCAGATTTTTTTTGAGTAATAAAACAGAAACAAGCTGATCCTAAAGGGTTTCTATACTGTATCAATATTTAATAATAATATAATAATATCATTATTATTATATTCTGAGACTGACTTCTAACATGCTTTCCCTCATATATTGCACATATTACAATTAAATGTATCCAGTTTAATATAACGATGATTAAAATACAACGCTCAAGAAACACCGGATTGTTGCTGTTTCGCTATGAGCGGATTGGTGGCCTCACGGGTACAGTGCTCCTTTAATCTTTACTCTTGAACCATGATAAGGTGCGGTGGTTCGAATCTCAGTTGGAGGAATGCTTTATATATTTTTTTTCTTTTGTTCAAGACTTATTTTCCCTCTTTATATATTATCTTTGAAACACTTCGTTCCTATGAACGAGGAGTTTCCCAATATAAAGAATTGCCAATTGGTAAGATTATTCAGCTCTTAAAAGAGCTCTTTTCCCGTGGTGAAACAAACACAAATTAATATTTCGTCCAGAAACCATGATCTTCTACAACTTTTCGCATTCTCGTTGGCATTGAATTAATAAGACGTCTCACGTAACGTGGTTCAGAGCACACATCATCCGATGCCTGTGACACGCATTCTGTAAGATCCTCTCTGGTGGCAGGGGGAGGATTGGCCCACGATTCCTTCATTTTGTTTGTCACTATAGTCCACATTTTTTCTATCGGGTTCATGTCACAGGACAGAGGCGGCCATTTAATGAGTTCAACATCATTTCTGGTTTTGGAACCAATTCTGAACTAAATTAAAGTCATGAAATCTAGAGTGGTCCTGTTGGTACTCTATGGTTCCATGCAGATAGAACAATCGGACACTTGGAACCATAACATTTTCCAAAATATGAAGATACGGATAACGATCGAGGTGTCCTTGTATAGGGTACAAACAGCCCCCACCTTCTGCACTAATCCATCCCCAAAATGAAGCTGTGATTCTACAACTTCGACTTGAAGTTGATATGTATTTCTCGTTATAACACTCTCCGCGAAGACGGTAGACAGACACGGGACCGTCGTTTGCTGTTGAAAATGTTGTCTCATCGGAGAAAGCTGTTCGATTCCAATCACGATCTAAATTTTCTTCAGCAAAAGCTAACCTATCAATGCGATGTGCATCAGTTAGACGTTCTTTAGTTGCAGCTCGTCTGCATACCAGACCTTCGACCTTCAATCTCAATCGTACAGTTTCAGGACAACCAGGAAAGGCAGACCTATGTTTCAATTGACTTGCCGACATAAACGGATTTTCGTGACAATGCTGAAGCAACAGTGCATCTTGTTGTGGCGTCGAAACCCGTCCAAAACCTGGCCCCCGTCTTTTCCGATCTGGATCATTTGCTTGTCGATATCGAGTATACCACCGTCTCACAGTACAAGCAGGAACGTCAAAAGCTTCACCTGCTAAACGCGGAGAAGAGCCTGCCTTCGTAATCAGAGTGATTACATTCTCTCTTGTAAACTTACCGTAGTGCACCATTATTCTCGCATGTCGAAATCGAATGAAAAGTTTGCACTTTAGCTAACAAGGTTTGGTTTGGGATTACAACGATAACGGCAGGCACGTAATAAATCAGTAACACACATACAA
>JAGDQP010048336.1:0-14778 GCA_022664845.1 Lepisma saccharinum
GATTACTTTTTACTACACCAGATATATCTTATTTCTGGTCCGACTCAACTCTCGTCCGGGTCACTTACGCTGACCCAATGACCCGGCCTAACCAGGATATAGGTGACCCGATCGACCCAGTGACCCGGTCCGTAGCCTGACCCAAACTGAAAAGCATTCTGGTTAGTTGCTTACTATATACGCTATAGTCAAGGAAAGTTACACATGAGCATTTTGTCCAACTTTACCTTACTTCTCAGGATAAATACAGCCTTCGTTAATGTTCGTGAAAAATCGAGACAGCACGATGTACAATTCGCTTAATTGACTTTGGTAGAGGGTAACGCTTCTAGCGTAGTGTTGCCTCTTTGATTTACTAGTCGTGTGACGTAATACGAGCTACGTAGATAAAGCTTCCAAATCGCTGTTTCCAAGGTTCTAGCGTG
Organism: Lepisma saccharinum; assembly: GCA_022664845.1. Classification (NCBI taxonomy): domain Eukaryota; kingdom Metazoa; phylum Arthropoda; class Insecta; order Zygentoma; family Lepismatidae; genus Lepisma; species Lepisma saccharinum. Next base: position 426 of record JAGDQP010048336.1, read on the forward strand.
GTTTATCCATTGACTCCAAGATCGTGGGTTCGTATCCCCTCTAGGGGATGCTTGTGTGTGTATGATTTTAACTTAGGATATAAGTAATTAGAATAAATCAGTAGCAATAAGTATTTTCGGTAAACAGGAATAAGTAATGTAGAAGTAACTAAAGGCCGCTTAAAGCGAGATTTTTTTAAAGTGGTTCAGTGGATAGAGTTTCCTGAGTAGGAGATTCGGGTTCGAATCCCGGCGTGGTTTTTTATTACTTTTTTCGAAAACATTTCTAGGTACTCATATTTATTATTCGTATATACTTTCTTGTACTTTTTTTATTACGTTAGATTTGTTTCAACCTGTTTCCTATTTCTTTTTACACACCAAGTTCACGTATTCCAGGCGTGAGACGCTCGTTAATTTACCAGTGCGACGGAATATCACTCACAGCGAAACACGGGCCCGTGAAATAGAAAAGTTTGAGAACCACTGCATTATAGAGCTTATATTTTTTTTTTTTACAATTATTTTTTTATTAAGCTACATACCACGGTCGCTTAAATCACTGACTATTGTTCTGACAAAGAAAACTGTAATAATGATCTCAATGGCGATTGTTTTTGAATTCCAATGCACTGTGTACCTTGGTACAGTTCGGTATAATATGCATTGACTAGTAAAAAGAGGTATTGACTCTTTTTTTATGGAACTATTTTCACAAAGGACAATAGCTTTCTTTTCAATCTGCGATGTCATTCTGTTCATTTTAAGTTTTCTTAATTGCCGTCATAGACATTTTTTTTTTACTATTCTTTTTTCTTTCATACTTTTGTTATCTGGGACTTCTTTTATGGCTTCTATGAAGATCTATAAATAGAAAAGAACAATTACTAGGTTTCCTTTTCCACACATGCTTATTTGAAACGCTTATTGTAATTGGACTCACATTTGTTCACTGTGAATCAGCTATACAGTAAACGTCACTGCTTACAAGATACTATAAGCTTCCTAGATACTATGTAAGCAGTAATTCTGCCAGACACCCCCCATGTGGAGGGACACCCCCAAAAGTCACGAGGACCCCCCCCCCCCAATTTCACACATAAGGAATGTTAATTTTCTATGAAGAACAACCAAATGCAAATGGCGGATGGGAGCAGTATTTATTAACATAAGTCTACCTCAAAGTTAAGTATTTAAGACGACTAATTTTCCTGTAAAAGAAATTAAAACAGTACATAGTAAAGAGAGAGGAAGATAAAGAGAACTGATAGCACCGGTGGAAACACACCACACAAAAGAAATTAAAGCATCGTTGTACGAGGTCGATCTCGACTTGTTATCTTTATGGCTAATTTATTTGACACGCGAACTTTAAGCTAATCCGTACCAAGCGACGAAAACATAAGCACCTCCTCATCAATGCTACTGCACGTGTCTGTATTACCAAAAGGAAAGAGCAGGAAAAAAAATAAGACAGGAATGAATTTGATTAAAGTTAATACGAGAAAAGACACAGACTAGAATTTCAGCAAAGAATTAAGTAGAATTTTTTTAAGATCCCGAATTGAAGCAAAGTCTGGAATCGAATTAGATTATAGGAAGTCCCAAAATACTAGGTGTTTACGACCGAGTGGATATTCGCATCTTCAAACACCGAGTTACCATCACAAGGGCAAGGATGAGTAAGGTCGCGTGTCAGTTACCATGGCAAGAAGAGGGTCACCACCTTTGCTTTCAAGAGCGAGAACCAACTTCCTTGGCCAGGATGAGGGGGAGTGAAGATGACAGTCAACCTCCTTGGTCAGGAAAAGGGGTAGTGAGGGTGAGAACCAACCTCCTTGGCCAGGATGAGGGTTAGTGAGGGCGAGAACTAACTTCTTCTGGGAGGGTAAACGACGGCGAGAATCAATCTTCTTGGTGAGGGAAAATGATGAGAAATAACTTCCCTCGCTAGGGTGAATGACGACGAGAACCAACTTCCTTGGCCAGAATCAGGGTGAGTGAGGGCGAGAGTCAACCTCCTTGGCCAGGATTGGGGTTAATGAGGGCTAGAACCAACATCCTTAGCCAGGATGATGGTGACTGAGGCGAGAACTAACTACTTCTGGGAGGCTAAATGAAGGCGGGAACCAATCTCCTTGGCGAGGGAAAATGATGACGAGAAATAACTTCTCTGGCGAGGGTGAATGACGGTGAGAACCAACTTCCTTGGCCAGAATGAAGGTGAGTGAGGCCAAAAACCAACCTCCTTGGCGAGGGAAGAAGATGACGAGACATAACTTCTTCGAGGAGGGTGAATAATGACGAGAAAATAATTTCCTTGGCGAAAGTGAATGACGCGAGAACCAACTTCCTTGGCGACTATGAGTGAGGGTAGCAAGTACCTTCTTTGCCGACAGTAAGGGTGAAGTAACGGAACAAACTTGGTACAAAAGCACACTTAGGCGACGTGCTGAAAATAAATAGGATTTTGCTAACAAATTCCTTAGTTATGAAAATGAAACCAAAGGTCTGTTATTTTCAAAATTACAGTTTTATGTTTTCTTTTGTGTTAGTGTAAACCAAAGATTTCTAGCGATAGATGGCAACACTATCTCAGTATATGTCTAATATATTTTTCATCGTTGCACAAAATTGCAATGCTGCTCCTACAAATTCAAACCTAGAGAATTTAAACTTTCAGAAATAAAAGTTCATAACCATTTCAAGAGTTCTATCCGTGCCGATTTTTTGTTTTCTTTTTTTGTTCATTGTTGTAGGTTTGGATACTCACAACAATAATCAAGCGATTTCAACAATGAACGTAAAGGAAAATATAAATCGGCACAGGTAGAAGTCTTGAAATTGTTTCGAGCTTTCCTCTCTGTAAGTTTGAACTCTCTAAGCTTAAATTTGTAGGAGCAGCATTGTAATTTCGTGCAACGATAAAAACACATTAGAGACACTAACTAGTGCTTCCGTCTACATTTAGAAATCGTTGTTTTACACTAACCTTAAGTAAAGCCCTAGCAAAGTTAGACATTCTGTGAGATATTTTAAAACCATATCTGTCTATTTGTTTTAATGTTGATTTAAGGGTCCAAGACAAGGTGAATCGGTACTACTTTGCTACAGCCTACCGTCAGATGAAAATGATGTTTAAGTCTTAAGGAAACGACTTACAGTTTTAAAGAGAACACCGAACCACTTGTATCCCTACAAAGAGAGAGAAAAAAATCCAAGTTATTAAGCAAAATGGGATAGGGTGATGGCACCGGTTGTCGGACAGACACCAGTGGTGGGCAATTTTCACATAAATATCATTAAAAGAAAACCTATATCACATAAAATATGTATAAAATTATATCCAGTTTTTTTTTAGAGCTTTAACTTAATATTTAAATTCTGCAAGCTAACGATGGTGGCATTATATACCGGCAAAAATACAAAATACAGTGAAACGTCGATTATCCGAACTAACTGAGACAAGCTACAGTTCGGATATTCGATTGCTCGGATAATCGAACCTAGAAGTCACAGAGTGTATAAAATTTAAATGTTTCTTTAAGCTAATGTTACCATTACAATACAGTACACACTTAATAGAAATGATACAGTACCTTATTACGTGAATAGACCAGTCCAATTAGTGATCTGTGATCGTAATTATTCTGATAGTTTCAATTTTTAAAATATGTTTCATAAACTGGTCTCCTAATGTTAAATACAAAGTTTTCGACCTTGGCGTGCCTGTGACCTTGGCATAACTTTTCCTACAACTTTTGTATTTACAATTTTCTTCTATCTCTAATAGGTACCGAGATATAATGTCGTAAAAATGCGTATAAATTTTCAAAAACAAATAAAATGCACGACCAGGTTTGATTTTTCATGAGTGCTATTTCGAGAAAAAATTACTAATACCAATATTGTAAAGCATAATATTTCGTAAAAGGGGTGCCTATGTTTTTTTTTATTACTGATATAAACAATTACTAGGTAGGTGCCTAACAGAACATCAGATGTATATAATCACGTTATTGGACTTTCGTTTACATTGTTGCATTTTTGCATACAAAATTACAATAATAGAGGACATTAGGTATGGTCAGAAGTAGGTCACGCAGGTCAGCCGATAAAAATTAGAAGGGGAACGGAACAAAAGAGGTCCTCCATTGTCTACGAGCTCTTCAGTGTTACGTATGCGAAACGATTGTCGATATTTTTGGGTCGTTAAAACAGGACGGTGGGCCGTGTGTTAGTTTTTGTCAGTTTCATTTGAAATGTCAGTTTCGGCGGGAGCAGATTGTTTAATTTGTGACAAAACTTTGAGTGATGGTTAGTGAATGAGAGAATAGTTGTTTCACTTCGAAATACGAATATGACACGAGGAATCAATCACCTCACATCAGTCGCTGTTGAAGAGCTTGACGAAAGTCACCATCCATATTGCTTGTCAAAAGAACTACACAAATGATAAACTCATCTTGGCATTTCTTCGTAGAGTTGAGTGTCAGCGCGAACTCGTTCCTTCAGTTAGAGTGGTCCCAAATTTGAGTTCAAGATAAAGTGTTTTCTTTCTGGTGAAGAAATAACTGAAGAATATCTTCAAAGGCAGAAGAATTTACCTATATCAAGACGTGATCCTGTACATAAGGTGTAGCACATGTCTGTGCATAAAGACGATTATCAAAGCAGCTGGAGAACGAAGTGATGAGTGAGCCCAGCGAGTGATTGAATGTGTGGCTCTCGTGGCTGAAGGCTCTCGTTTGGTGCTACAAGTTGCAAGATACCATCCGTTTTGTTACAAAAAGTTACTCTATGTACGTCCTTTTGGATTGAAACCTGGCCAACCCCCTCGTGAAGATGTTGATAAAGCCATGGGAGACATAATTATCGGTTCAAGAATTCAGACGAATGTCAGTTTCACTAGAACAGTTAGTGGGTGGAATAGAATGAGACTTTCGGCCTAACATAAAAACTGTAAGAGCGAGACTTGGAAGGCCACTATGGTGACGACATCCTCTTTGTTGAAAGGAGGAAAAACACACCAGTACTGTGTTTAAAAAATACTGGCTATAAAATAATTACTAACCAGTGATAGGGTCTATCAAGACGGGTCGTCACCATGGAGGTACGTCCTCAAATTGTAAGAGTTGCTGCAGATATTATCAGAGAAGGTATTCGATCCGAAGTGTACACATTAGAAATTAGTCCATCAGAGATGACTTTCTTCAAGATGTGAACTCGGTGATTGCACATACAGTTTTAGAATTTTATGAGAGAGTAAAAGGCTAAAGGTAAACATGACAAGGCAGGAGGATGGAAAAGTAGATATGTTGCCTTATCGCACGCCCTAATTTTAGTGGTAAAGCCAATAACTTCCATCAGTGTTTGCATTCATCACTTAAAAAAAGAAAATAAATCCCGGAATGCCAACTTCAAAACACTATTCCGCTGTAAAACATTATAGATATTAGGTTAGGTTATAAAATATTTATAAAATATTATGTTCTACAAAATTGGTGTTAGTAAATTTTTTGTCGAATTTGCACTGGAAACGAGATACTCACGAAAAACCAAACCAAATCGTGCATTTTACTTGTTTTTGCAAACTTATACGCATTTTTACGACTTTAAATCTCGGTACATAATAGAGATAGAAGCAAATTGTTAATACGAAAGTTGTAGAAAATTTTATGCTCTACAATATTTATTAATGCTACTTTTACCGAAATTTGCATTGGAAAGGAGATATATGGGAGGAAAAAACTAGATTTTTGGAGTGATTTCGACTGGTTTTTCAAGATGGCGGCGCGCGCATCGGCGCTCCAAGGTCGAAAACTTAGATTTTACAACAGGAGACCAGTTTATAAAACATATTTTTAAAAAAATTGAAACTACCAGATTTATTACGATCGCAACCCCCCTTCTTTTGCTCTTGTTGCACTGGCCTAGAAGTAATCGATGATTTTCCGTTGTTTGAAATTAAATTTCCCATCTAAATCGCTGAAATATTCATTATTTAACTATCTCATTGATGTAGTGTTCATGGTTTAAATTATCGATCTTTAAATTACTGCATAATTTTTTTTTAACAAGTTCGGATATTTGACATTTCGGATGTTTGACATTCGGATAATTGACTTTTTACTGCATCTGTCTTCTCTAGTTAGCTTAGAAGATGCCGGAAATGTTATTTGAGAGTTAAGAACAACGTCTTGAAATTTAGGGTAAAACTCTGCCATTTTTAAATAGTTTTTAAGACACAAATTGTTTCTCCAGCTTTTCAAATGTTCAATTTTCACTTTATATCATAAATAATACGTAATAATCATGTGTATTATTTTTTTATTATTATGGCAGAATTTTGAATTTTATTTATGGTCTTTAGGCATCTAAGGCTCAGGTCGGGATAGAGGATAGGGAAAGGATTCGGGAAGGTGTCAGCCAGGGCCTATATTAAAGGTAAACTTCCGTCAGTTGCCTGCTGTGACTGAGGAACTTACTGTGGCAGACTTTAGGTATTCATAATTCACGACCATTGCTGTTGTCGGCCAGGGTGGCTAAGGGTCAGTTCTACAATCGACCGCTAAGCTTCTAGTGAGCGCTAAGTTAAGGCCAACTCTGATTTTGCGTACTCTCATTGGCCAAAATCAGACTTGGCCTCAAATTAGCGCTGACTAGAAGTTAAGCGGTCGATTGTAGAACTGACCCTAAGAGGTACTTCTTATCTAGTTTTGTTGTGATGTTGAAATTATATGTTTCTTTCTCTTCCAAATAATCTAAGTCTTTCTACCAGCACATTATGCTGAGATCTATTTTAATTTAAAATGGCTTGCTGTCGTCGCGATTCTAGGCAGAAGGGCGTAAGTGTATTATTTTGCAATTTTCAGCTAATGCACAAGTAGATGACAAATGAAAGGCATGTGAAAAGAAACATCTATTCTTCATGTTCAACTATGAAAAAAAAATTCAGTTAACCTGGAGTGGTATCCACGTTGGAAAGAAATAGCTAATTTTCCAAAACCTTCTTTCGCTATCAAACACTTCTCCTGTAAAAATTTAGTAAATGTAGCTTTAACGATATAAGTATTAGTCCTTTTTTATACGAATGTAAACACTTTATTTCCAGTAGGTCTAAATGATAATTGCTAAGTATTTCTGAATGTGAAAGTATTTATTTTGTGGATTATTCTCTTTCTTTTGTTGCGTATCCGACAACTGTTACAAACATGGCTGTATATTGGTTCTGAGTGGACGATAACTGATACAGACATAGCTGACCACTGGTTCTGAAGGACGACAACTGGTACAGACATGGCTGACCACTGGTTCTGATAGGACGACAACTGGTACAGACATGGCTGACCACTGGTTCTGAGAGGACGATAACTGGTACAGACATAGCTTACCACTGGTTCTGAGAGGACGACAACTGGTGAAAATGACATATTTTACTAAAAAGATCTTAATACGAAATACGTGTAAATTTTTTAGTTAAAATGTTTTATTTTAGTTAAGAAAGATGTAAACAATGAAAATAAAGAGTGTTTGAACCAATCCTTTAATTGGCTGACCCTATTTCGTGAAAAGTATTCAGCGACGATAAATTGATAGGGCGGTGAGATCATAACTCTATTCGCTTTTAGTAAAATACATAGACCCACACAAAAACTAGGATATATCTGTTATAGTGTTTTATCTAGTCTATGTTGGATCGGTATGTATTTTTACTGGGAACAAGAGAGAGGGGGGGGGGGGAAGAGAAGGAAGAAAACTGAGAGGCAGAAATATTTCCAAAATGCCTTAATTGAATAACTAATTAAATTCCATAGCTTCAAAAACAAACAAGAAACTAATAATTTTGTTTAAATTAAACGCATACAGCCCCAAGCATTGTTCTCAACACAGAAGTGATTAAAAAAAATATATCGCTTCAGGAGATGCAGATGAGTAGAATGTGATCTTTTTACAATGGTGTGTAAACAATCATTTATCAGTGTTAATATACACCGCGTTTCGTTTTGTAGTCGCAGGAAGAAACAGAGAATCCCTAGTAGGCGTTAAACTCAGGGCTACACTACAGGAAACCGCTCTCACAACGGACTCGCTAGTGAGAAATGCACACCAAAATTATATTCCCGGAAATCAAAGACGCCAGAAGAGGTGATTATGATAAACAAAAAGCTAGGTCTTCTTAATGACCTTGAGTTACAGCTGATTTCCGATGCTTGTGTTCTTCAACCATTCTAGAATCAGTTTTGATGTAATATCGGTATCGTTAATTGAATTTATAGTGAACTAACTGATATACCCGCCCGTTAATGCGGTGTGAATAACATTTGTTGCATCACTGACAGCTGGTAATATTTTTTAAATTGATTGGCAACACTGAGTACTGCGATGTTCTTAGAACTTCCCTATAACTTGCTCCAGTAGCTAAATATCAAGTTTGATGCTGATACGGAAAAAGTGTATGAGAGCAACATTGACAATTGGTGCGCCTGCGGCGCACGGAGTACTTATATGTCCTATCCCAGGACCAAACTGCATATGTATACACAATTTGGTGTATATCAATGGATGTGTCTAGATTCATTAAAATAAAGATATTAGTATAAACTGAATTTTAACGGAACACGTTCGGCTGCGTCGCTTCCTCACCTACTTATCTGACACCGTGGTTATAAGTGAAAAACAAATTTTCAACTGGATGTAAAAGTGTGACTTGTAAAAGTTTTATATTTCAGTTGGAGGGACTCAATACCTAAGCTTTGAAATTAGTTCTCTCCACTCAACATTGTCCACAACACTGGTGACTCCATCTATTGGCTTCTGTTCAAAACATTCTTTACACTACACACACACACACACACACACAACTACGGCCATCTGTTGGATTTAACACCTATTACAACGAATAGAGCGAATAGACCAAATCGGTTCCTAGCCAATATTAAATCTCTGTCCCTTATATAGATATAATACATGTAGCATATAATAGACCCGTACCTTACATTATGTATATGTATCTCAAGTTTTTCGTCGGGATAATTCCTGGAATAATCGGCAAAATTAGGAACAATAAAGTATGGTTGGTTGCCGGAATTCCAGGAGATTATGGCGACAATAACAAATTTTCAAAATGGGACTGTGCTCATTTTGCATTTCAATTTTTTTTTTTTATATATATATACAAAAAAAGTGTACAAAGTTTTAAGTTGATTGAACCGTTCAAAATAGCTGAAGAATGTTGATTGAAAGATTTGAAGCCGATAAAGGGACATCTCTACAGAGGGAGCTATAGGGGCTAAACACCCCACAAATCTAATTTAGCTTCCCTTGTAGTCCCCCAGTTTCACAGTACTCTTAAAGTCATTCCCTCGACTTTTTTCAAATGAAATATTGTTGTCCCCCACTAGACTGGCACCGTTGTTGAACGGACAGAAAACACAGACATACAGTTCAAGTTAATGAAAACAAGTGTTTTCTACCTTCTTTTTCTGCATGTATCTGGGAGACCCTCCAATCAGGGGTGTCACCTCCACAAATCGTACAGCACTACTCCCAACTTATTACTTTTTTACTGTTAAAATTTGATAAAAACCTTGCAAAACCCCATTACAACCTTGGCTTCACCCCCAAAAAACTGAAAATCCTGGAAGGATCCCTGGTATATATCCTGAAGAAACTACAAACAGAATCACCATAGGACCAGCCTCTATTGTGCAGCTCCGAGTTCTGTAGACCTGTGAGAGGGGTCTTGGTTAGCGCGCGCGGTGAAATGGGAAATGGAAGGCAATCAGCGAAAACTCGCTCTTTACTACCTATATCGCATTGGCTATTAGAAGTGCCTTCCCATCGATGATTACGCTATGACTCCTTCCTCACGACTACAGAACTCAGAACTATACAATACCAAACGCAAAGAAGTTTTAATCAAAATCGATCCATCCAATTAAAAGTTTTGACTTTTGAACTGACAAACATCAAGAAACTTACACACGAATCAAATTGAGATTAATTTTTTACAGTGTATTTTTTATTTAAAGAAACTTTTGTGTCTTTCAAACGTAAATTCACACGTGTAATGCATTAGGCGAAGAGAGATAAAGAAAGAAAAAAAGATGTCACTTCCCTCTTGTTATCCACTTTTGTTTCATTTTTCTTTTGTGATGTCATCAAGAAGACAACTAAAAGGAGAAACATATAATCAAAGTGGAAAAAGGTATTAATAAAAGATAAAGAAAAAGATTATTTTCTTGCAAAAAAAAAAAGAAAGAAAGAAAGAAAATTGACTTGCAAGACGCATCGTACATCGTCCTTCTTTGCAGTCAATGATGATGTCATAGCGGATACAAGTCAACTGAAAGTATCCAGCTGGTTCTGCTTGCATAGGGAACATACTGAAGTTCGTGATACAGTGTTGCTATCTACAGAAAGCAATATTTCTCTACATGAAATAAATAGGAAATATTATACACATTTACTCATAAAAGTGTATAAATAAATTACCAACTTCTTAATAACATACATAATAATTAACATAACTATTGGTAACTACTATTAACATAACTATTATGGTGGTAACATTCTCTGCCTTGTAGTCAAGGAGTCCTGGGTTCGATTCCCAGTGGGGACGTAAGTAATTCGGAGCCGTCGTTTAACTTAGGTCCGAATTACTATTTTCAAAGACAATGTAAATCTACTAGAATATATATATTTCTGAGATATCCACATCTTCCGTTTTACTTCACTGCGTAGGCCTATTCATTCTCAATTTTAGAATGCAATTGTCTTATTAGGAACTTCCTCTTTAAGTCACATAAAAAATGATAAATTTATTTTGGTTTGCAATATTAGTGCCAGTTTCTCGAGAGTACATTACCGAATAGCTGTGGCGCAGTGGTAGAGCATTGCCACCGTAGGATTCGGGAGGTCGTGGGTTCGAGGTTTTCTCAAGGTTTTTGTCAGTCACACCAGGCAAACGCCGCGACAGCACCTTCAACATAGGCCTCGGATGACACCTTTCAATAATTCTTTCCCCTCCCCTATCCTAATCTGAGCATTATATGTCTAAAAGCCATAAATACACTTCCATTCAATTCCAGAGTACATTGGTTCGCTTAGCATTTGGGATGTTCTGTGATCGATCCCAGCGGTCATCCATCGTAAATGAGGTTTCTCTAGTTTTTTTTCTCAGTTATATCAGGCAAATGCCGGGGTGGTACTTTCAACGTAGGCCCTGACCGACTCATTCCTGCATCCTTTCATCTTTCCTACCTCAGTCTGAACCTTAGATGCCTACGCGCAATAAATAATTTCAAATTCCAAAGTCCATTTAGTTCTTGCAAGAAGATTTGGGTGATAATAGCCAAAGATAAAATAAAATACTCCAATAAGTTGTAAAACTCATTCCAAACAATTATTAGAGTGAATAAAATGTAAAAATTATGTTACGTGTAGAAAGGAAACCTGATGTCGTAAGAGACGTGCACAGAAAATGGACTGATAAGAGATTTTTCTATACCCAATGTAGTAGCCAAAAGGAGGGTCAAGGGTTCCTGCCCCCCCTCCGAAATTCTTTTTTTTTAATTAGTATACATTTAGGCCCAATAATGTGGATTTTACATACATACAAAGCTTGAGTTCCCGAAAAAAACTGGTGTTCCCTCCGAAACAAAATTCTGGGTAAGTCCCTCCCTGTACATGTATAGTTGGCAATTTCCTTGGACGATTTTGGAAAGGCCTATTCTGTTATTTTTTCTCCATGCATACAGTAGATTCTGTTAACTTCCCTTATTCACCACGTATAACAATAAAACATAAAAAAGGAACGAAAAAGGTATCTGATTTTCAAATATAGTATTACTAAAATTCCACTTATTTTCTCAAATACTTGTATAATAAGCCATTTTTTAAATCAGCGTCAAAAGAAATTTAAAATCCCCTATATTAATAAAACACTATTGCCATTTCACAGATACGTAAAATAAATAGATGTTAAAACTTTCAATATTATTGAAAATATAAATTAACTTTGCACCGAAGTCTTAAGTGATAGACAAAATCCGAGATAATTCCTAAAACTGACAGCAAAAATTAATTCTAAACCTTTTTTTGTTAAAAAACAACAACAACAGATTGCAATGTTTAACAATGTAGAACTGTGTAACAGTTGATCGAGACGGATGTACCCCATACTGCTGTTACCACCCATATAACTGATATTCTTACCATAAAGTAATAGTTATGCAACTCTTTTCACACTAGTGTGTTTGTGGTTGCATATGGCTTCAGGATAATTCATTCTTCTTGCCCACAACGGCCAGAATGCACAAACACTAGAACAAAAGGTGAAAACAAATGGAGCACTTCAAAAATATTAATATTAAAATGTTAATATCAAATACAATCAAATTTTTAGGGTCTCAGAATGTGACAAACGGTGTTCGATTTGTTATAAATAAATTGCGAAGGGAGGGATCCTAAAACTATTTGTTTGTGGTACGGTTCGACCTACTATTCGTTTGCGTACAAATACAAAGATTTTTATCCCTACTTGGGAGGATATTCGGAATCAACAACCGGGGATGAAATTCTCAGACACCAGGGAAAATACCCGTTATCCCTCCCCAGCAATTCGAACACTGGTGACAAATATTGCTGTGTTCATTTAGCCTACAGCATTGTCAGGGGGTGAAATAAAGCCTTTTCGAAATATTGTCTACAACTGCACAGATATTCAGGTAAGGCGACGATTCTACCAATGGGGATGTCACCCTCCGAAAGTCACGAACACACACACCCCAATCGATAGAAACCCTGCAAAACTCGCCGTACGTACTCCCAATTTTGACTTTACTCCCACCCACCCCCAAATAAAAATCCTGGCAGAATTCCTGAGGTAAGAAAGGAGGTTCCAGAGTAAATGGTTTGAAAATAATTCATCTATGATCTCCTGACTACGGCTTATACTTAAGTTATGATATCAAAAATATAATTTATATGAAATAATATTGACTTACGAGAAAAAAGGGGTGCCATTCAATAGTGCTAAAACTTTTGAAGCATTTTGGTTTGCTACATGATAGCAAGCTTGTTCGCCCATTATTCCCCTTTCTCAAAAAAGTTCTGAAAAAAACTTTAGTGTTTCGTCCCTATGAATACTTGTTCATATTGTCGTTCATTTATTTGGCATGGGTGCATGTTGGCTGAACGAGATATCGGCTAATTTGTTTTCCAGTTATGAAAGAAATTAAAAATGAAACATCGTTCCGTATGAAGCCTTTAGTGGTATAAATTTTAAGGAACAAAATTAAAAGTGAATTTTAATGAAAATTAATTTAAGTAAATAACTAATTTTCAGTGATAATCCATTCCTATAGATCAGTGGGTGGTTTTCAACCTATTTTCGTTCGCGGCACACTATTCTTCCTAGTGCGTTCTCGCGGCAACAATACGGGAGACTTGGCCCCCATTATTTTTTTTACTTGAAAAATCAATTCCATTGACGCTGCAAGTTAAGATTTTATTAATTATCCAAATAATTTATCTGCAAAATAGATATGTTTAAGCTCGTGAATATTGTTCCTTGTACCTTTTTCAAAATAAATATTGAGTGAAATTATTTCATTTAGCTACTTGTACCAGCAAAAATTACAGTCTCAGGAACTGTGCAGCACACCTAGCAAATCTCGCGGCACATCGGTTGAGCACCAATGATAGTATAGACGTTTTATTATTATCCTGGTATTTAGGCATTCTGCTCTACTGTGTTTCGTTCTGATTCCCAGGAAGGAACTGAATAAATAAATAAATAAATAGGCAAACAAACAAACAGACAGACAGACAGACAGACAGACAGACAGATAGATAGATAGATAGATAGATAGATAGATAGATAGAGAGAGAGAGAGAGAGAGAGAGAGAGAGATAAAAGAAACCAAAATAAATAAACAAATTTATAAAGAATGAATGAAAGAAAGAAAGACAAAAACAAACAAACAAAGTAAGTAAATAAGAATGAAAGAAAGAAAAATAAAGAAACAAACAACATTGAAAAACAAAGAAAGCAAGAACGAATTTAACAAACAAAGTAAATAAGAAAGTAAGTAAGAAAGAAAGAGAGAACGAAATAAATAAAATAGAAAAAACAAAAATAAAGAAAGTAAGAAACAAACAATAAAATAAGATAGAAAGAAAGAAAGAAGGAAGGAAAGGAAGGAAGAAACAAACACGAAGGAAGGAAAGAAAGAAACAATGAAAGATACAAACAAACAAGAACAGTGAAACAGACGAAGAAAGAATGAAAGGAACGAAGGAAGAAAGAAAGAAAAATAAAGAAAGGAAGGAAGGAAGAAAAAGAAAGAAAGGAAAGAAAGAAAGAAAG
>JAGDQP010048337.1:0-14778 GCA_022664845.1 Lepisma saccharinum
TTCTTTTGGCGGCGATGGTTTGTATGACTTCGTCCTGTGTTATGGGTAGAGTTAGAGGATGATCTGGAAGGATATGGTTGTGATTTGGTTGTAGCTGAGGGGAGGCTATGTTGATTGTATCTGCTGGATGGTGTCGAAAAGGATTGAAAGGGATAATGGGAGTGAAGGTTTCTTGTAAGTGGTCGGCGAAGGCGTCAGCTTTATCTTTGTCGGTGTGCAGTGCTTGGTCGTGATGCAGTAAGGGGTAATGTGGTTTAGAATATTTGCCGGTGAGTATATTAAACCGTTTCCAGTATTTTGTAGGGTGTGCGGTTTCTGCCAGAGTGTTACATGTTTTAACCCATTGTCGTAATTTATATGCTTTTAGGTAGTTATGAACAGTTCTCTGTAGCTGTCTATGTAATCTGAGAGAGTCTGGATTCCGTGTTCGTTGGTAATCTCTGTAGAGTTCTCTGGAGCGTTTGATGAGTGGGAGGTATTGTGGAGGTAGGTTGGGTCGAAAACTGTTTGCTTGACTGGTAGGAATATATTTTTCGGAAGCTTCTTGGATAGTAGAAGTTACAGTATCAATGGCATGATGGAGTTCGGTTTCTGTTTCTGGGGGGGCGAGTGTTTCTATTCGCGTTTGAATAAATTGTCGATATTGATCCCAATCGGCGCGGTCGAAGCGTAAGATTGTTCTGGGTTGTAAATTGGAGGCGTTGTTGTTATTGTTTGTTAACTGTAGTGTGAGCTTAACCGGTGCATGATCGCTGCCTATGAGATCCAGAACTTCTATTGTACATTTGGGACTAATATTCATTGATGTTATAACTACGTCTAGAGTTGTGTTAGAACATGGTCGTGTTGGTTTCGAAATTTGGTGGATAATACCTGTAGTTTGAAGATTTATGAAGTCGTAGAAATCGGATTTTTCTTTGTCCGTTTTACTGTGTATATTGATATCTGCCATGATGATATAATTTTTATGGTTGTTAGAAATGTAGGTAAAGAATGAATTGGGGATGGGCTGGTGAGGTCTAATGTAGATGGTGGCAACTGTAATATATAGCTGTTGATAATAGATGGTAGTAATGAGGTGTTCTGGTAAGTGGGGTATATCGGGATTGTGTTGGCGATAGGCGATTTTTGGAGAGAAACCAATTGCTGTTCCTCCGTTAGCTCGCTGTGTTATATGTGTATTATCATGGCGAAGCATGTGGTACCGTGATATTTTACAGCTGTCAGATGGTTTGAGGTGTGTTTCATTGAGTATGAATGTGTTGACCTGTTCTTCGAGTAGTAGAGTTTCAAATATGGGTTTGTGAGTTTGTAGAGATCGGATGTTGAGAAATAGCAATATCAGAGCCATGAACACACGTAATATTTGATGGTTGGATGTTGTTAGCTTAGACTTCTGTTGATTGAGCGTTTGCATGAAAATGTGCATATGGGCCGGAGTATGTGGCATTGAAGGAAACATGAAGAGTTGTTTTTGCTACGTACTGGATTTGATTTAGAACATGATGACGTTGAAACGGATGAATGTTTTGAAGAACAACTGTTATGAAGGCCAGAAGTTGATCGATCGTGATAGGTTGGTATACAGAAGTGATATGTGGTGTTTCTTGAGTAGGTGTTTCGGTAGTCCGTATGGGTACTATTAGTTCTGGTTTATCAGGTTCAGGAGCAGGTCTGGCTTTACACTTATAACTAAAAGTGGGGTGATTCTCATTGCAAGTGGTGCATTTAGGAGGCTGTTGCATGTTTGGGCAGCTTTTCGTGAGATGTGCGCCGGACCAGTAACCGCATTTGGTGGTGTTGGTACATTTTGCTGTTGGATGTGCGTTGTACATTTGACACTTTTCACACCTGATAGGTATCGGAGGTGGAGTGTGCGATGGTTCTACCCTGTACCGTCGTTTATAAATGAATGCTCCGCGGGTGAGAAGTTCATCAATAGTTTCTTAGTTATTAGTTAAGACCCGTATCATGTATGTTGGACCGCCAGTTTTTGTTTTTATCCGGATGCACTTGGTGATCACGTGTCCTTCTAGTTTCAGTTCTGCTTCTGCTTCTTCGTCTGCGATAGTGGGTTCTACTCCTCGAACGACAACAGATAATGTTGGCTGTTTACGAGGTGGTAGTGTTTGACGGTTGCTTTTGTTCTCCAGGCGTGCCAAGTTAGCTGTTTTCCCAAAAATTTCAAAGCTGTGTTTGTTTCTGATGGTGTTGGCTAAGTTGTAGTATGTTGAGTGCAATATGATGCCGTTCCGAGTCGGGATGATTCTACTGATTTTGTCTCGATGTATGTATTTCGTCATTTGTTGCAAGAGAAGCTTTACATTTTGATACTTTTGGTCGTAGTTTGTTAGTATAAATGGATAGCTTGGAGTTTTTTCAGTGGTTGCATTTGAAATGTCCTGGAAGTCTGGTTGGTTGATGTCCATTCGTTTCTCGGAGTCAGAGTCTGAATCGCTTATAGTATGTGTCTTTTTTGCTGGTGGTGACTGTGGTGATGTGCGTCCTGATCTATGATTTGTCGGCGAACGTGAAGATGTTGATTGTTGCTCCACGCTGCGTTGCTGTTGTGTTTTTCGTCCTACTAATGTTGAGTATGGAGGTGGACGAGGAACAGTAGGTGGCAATTTATGATGTTGTCCGAGTGGTTGCTGGTCTGACATGTCAGAGGTGTAGGGCCTGAGCCCTGAACCGTTCTAAGAAGCTGATCAATGTGAGGACTGACAGTTAGTGATAATGAGATATGAAAAGATGATCAGTCTTTGTGCAATGACTGCTTCTCAAAACTAACTTATACCCTCCGACACTGAAAAGATACCGTCAGGCCCAATGCAGTCGTATATGTAGTGCACTCGCCTGTGCGTATGCTACTCAGGGTCCTCGTTACTACATTAACAAGCCACAGTTAGGCTAGGTTAAGTTATGAACAGTTTATACCACAGAAGTTTTACTTGGACTTTACGTACATCATAAACGTTCACGAGTATCAACAAAAAACAAAGTATTACGAAACCAAGTAAAAAATTAGAAGAGTAAGAGAAGATGATATAATTGTACTTCTTGTGTTCCTCCACTGATCCAGTAAGTGTTGTTCTGATTGTTTCAGTAACTTTCACAAACACTGCGACTCCATACTTATTATATAACAGCGACATCTCTTGAAGAGCGGTTCGTTCATCATCAATGGAAACAAGAAATTAAGAGAAGTACTTAGGTAAATAGAGTTTTAAAACTGTGCATGTTAAACATAACCGGATCAAATCCAGTTCAGGATGCAAGCTAACCTACATTTACGTAACCTAACACAATGTGATATGAATTAAGCCAACACTAACTAACCTACACTAACTAGCAAAAGAATCTTAAAAGAAATAAACCATAAAACAAATTTGAAAAGGAATATTAAAAAGAAATGAACCATAAAACCAAAAATTTTGAAAGGAATATTAAAAGAAATGAACTATAAAACCAAAAATTTTGAAAGGAATATTAAAAGAAATGAACTATAAAACCAAAAATTTTGAAAGGAATATTAAATGAAATGAACCATATGTAAAATAACGACAATGTTCTCTTCGACTACTATGATATAAGTCAGTTTTAGTTTAATTTCCCCTACATTAGTTTTTTCCACTTATCATCCTGTTCTGTTTGTATTTACCAGAGCAAAATGACATCATTACGTGTCTCTACGTAGTTAAGAAACTTCAACTTTAATATGAGTAATTAAACTGAGGCAGTAGTTATATTATAGTGCTTATATACCCGTAATTTCAGTTAGTTTCGATTTTTTTTAAAAAAAATTGAACAAAATGGACGATATTATAAATTCAGATTCACAATAATTATTCAAATCTGTAATGCAAAGTTAGCCAGAGTATCTATCAACTTTGTAGCAACGGGAACGACTCTGAACTATCAAATCACTTCCAGGAGAACAAAAATTAGAAAATTTCGAGAATAAATTTACAAGGATTAAGTGAGATATCATAGGATTGTCATAGTGTGGAGGAAGAATGAATAACAGTTGGAAAGACAGTCAGAACACTACTTCAAAGGAACAGAAAATGGGACATCGCACAGTATGGAAATTATACATGTGTATGTTGCAACAACACTTGGAAGTCGAAGATCTATACGAGGAGATACAGAAGATTTTGGATAATACGATCGTAAATCGTATTTAAGAATGTAAGATTTTGATGCAAAATTAAGAACTAAGCGCAGTAGTGACACGAAATTGAACAATTTTTGGATTTGGCAAAAGAAATAAGAGAGGAGAGAAGTTAGTGGAATTCTCAGAAGCCAACAGACTGTCCATTTTATATACATTTTTCAAGAAACCGCCCCAGA
The DNA here is from genome assembly GCA_022664845.1 of Lepisma saccharinum. Classification (NCBI taxonomy): domain Eukaryota; kingdom Metazoa; phylum Arthropoda; class Insecta; order Zygentoma; family Lepismatidae; genus Lepisma; species Lepisma saccharinum. The sequence goes on from JAGDQP010048337.1 coordinate 4,354, forward strand.
GGAAGTGGACATGGAATGGCCCACATGGGGCTAAAATCGAAATAGACTATGTTTTATTGAATAATAGGGAAATTCTTCAACACGTGTCTGTTCTGAATAGTTTCAAAATCTCGAGTGATCATAGGATCAGGGTCGGATTTATGCGTCTAGGCGCCCTAGGCCCAGGACTTCCAGCGCCCACCTCGTCCTTTTCCCCTTCTCACCTTCTCATTATGACAAATTACTCTCCTCCGCCCTCTCACAATCTAATAATAATAATGAGACAATAATTATTTAAATCTTCTAATGTGGTTATTTACAAAATAGTTTTTTATTTTCACTGGCCACCATATTGGTAGGACATTATAATGAGAAACTCTCGCAAGCAGCAATGGTAGAGTCATCACAATTTATCCTCACTACTTAACGTTTATTTATTCATCCTATTGTCCTCTTCTCTTTGTGTAGGAACATACAAATGTATAGGTTTACAGCATAGAACCCTACAGTGTATCTATCAGTCGATATATCGGTCCACCCGCCAATATGTCGCTCCTAAAAACTAGAAACTTCAAAGTTACAAAGTCTCTAAGAATTGAGAAAAGCGACACTACAAACTCCGTAACGTTCAATACGATGAGGACAGCTCTTTCAATGTTAAACATCATCTCCAGGAATATTTCTCTCGTGAAGATATAAGATCGAGTTAGGGGAAAACATAAGGCTTGTTTGTACATAGCAAAGATATCTGTGTTGATTCAATACTTTTCGGTGTCCCAATTTGACCACCACTTTTCTGTGTTAAATCAATAAAACAAACTGAGTTGAGTTTGGTGATTCAATACAATGGTGAATGGTCCAGTGCTCATTTAATACAATGGTGAATCGCATACTATCACAGTGTATGAAGTCAACATGAATCAATGACAGCAACACAGTTTTTTTTGTTGTTGTGTTGATTTAACAAAAAGTAGTGGTTTACCTGCGCCATCGAAAAGTGTTGAATCAACACCACTTGTGTGGGGGTGGGGGATTTTTACCATAGACAGGTTAGGTTGTTATTGAAATTTTAACGTCTTTAGCAATCTTTGTATCTGATCGGAATAAGGTATTGGAGGGTAGCGGCAAGTGTCTTAGTTAAGGTACATCATGTCGTTCGTGCTGTGAAAGTGAAGGAAACTGGAAAACTTCAGCCCGGACGCTTGGCACCTACCCATTACCTAAAAACTCCGCAAAGCCTGATTCAAAACAGAAGAGGTTCAGAACAATGTTTCCGCGATTTGATATGGAATGACCAATGTTTTAATGGTACTTAGGAGGAAAATGGTCAGGATCCAATTCCGCTGTCGACAATACTGAATGAAGCTTTCCATCAGTTTCAAGAGACGAATGCCGATATAGTACCTAGCAAATGGTCCTGACCGCTACCGTCCTATTCTCCTTCTCCTTGCCTCCTATCAAATTGTTACTTGCTATTCCTAGGCATCTTGGGAGGCAAAGGGGTTGAGCGTGGGACTGAACACCCCCACCTCCCTTCGTACTATTGCTCAAGAATATGTGGATGACTACCTCCACATCCATTATCCACTACGCATACACATAGCACACGTGATACTTTTACCTTCTTTTTTTTTACCTACGTGTAAGTAAAGGATGCAGCCTGTAAACAAGGATTTTTATTTCTAAAGTCCTCGTCAAGAATAAAGGATGCGACTTATATACGTATCCAGCTTTTACACTCAAAAATATGATAAATATTTTCGGTATCCTTTCTTTTAATCTTTAATCCTTTTTCTAAATCTTCCTGTTCTCTATTTCATGTTTTACTTCTACTAACTCTAAGGATAATGGACTCAAAGTTAGGCGTTTTGTCGTGCTATCTGTTAAACTTTGTACAAAATATATTTAAGGATGTAGGGTTAAAACTTGATGAAATTATAATTATAGGGTATAGACTAACTTCTTTGCTATAAAGTATTATTGCTAATAGAGAGCGCTTAAAAACTTGCATAAGTTTATCACTATTTTTGAAATATATTTCTTAATTATTTTGCAATTGAGTATTCCTTTCATGTACCTTGTTATTGCTTTTCAACTTTTAAAAGAATTTCTGGTATTTGTTGTTGATTAAATCTATCTGAAGAATTTCCATCTTGAGTGCCATTACAAAACAGTCAGTCAAAGTATTATTATCTTTTTCCTATTGCAAATCTTAAGAGATGAGACGAAAGTGGTCTACCTTGGCCAGAAGTCCATCCGGGGGCCCTGCGGACCCTTGGTAAATCAACACTATTTATTTGCTTTATCTTTAAAATTTATCAGAATCGAAATCATAGCTTACATAAAATAGTACTACAGTTCAGTGTTGCCACATTCAGTACAATTACCAAATTCAGCCTTTTTTGTCATTCATCCGCCAGTTTCAGCCCCTCTTTGTAAATAAGTTGGTACGATTCTTCCCAATTCAGAACCATTTAACAATTACTTGTCACGCTTTCAAACGTGTCAGTTTCTTCTAAGACTTTTCCTGCATCTAACGTTATTCATACTGTCATTACTGTGTGTTGGACTCATTAAAAATACTGTTGAACATTTATTTTGTGACGTTGCACCGCCTAACGCTACGAACTTAGTGTGAAAAATCCGTAATTCGGACTATGCCGGGGAAAAAGTGCAAACGCGATTCAACAAATGACGCTAGATGGGCGCATGAAGGAGAAAAAAAGCAGGGGATTTTTTTTTTTAGCACCCATCACTTCTTGAAAATATTTGAGAGGAATCAATTGAAGCACATGTATACGTATATTACAGTATGCTTTGTTACAAAACATTGTTGAATGAATAATCACTGAATGCCTTTTACTTTCGTGTTATAGAGCCTTGTATTATACTGGCGTAGAAAAAAATCTAATTCAGCCCACTTTGTTACAATTTGGTACTATTTTCAGGCCACTCCAAAGCTACACCTGTGGCAACACTGCTACAGTTGTACAAATATTTAGTAAACAGCAAAATAGATATAGTTAAGTGATTTGTTTAGATAGTGTAGACAAGTTTTCGTGAAATAAAGATTATTTTAATGTTTCATAGATCAGTAGTACTACAAGTTTAAAGATTAATTACTAGTCAAATTCTATTGTAAACAGTATGAAACTGCGTTGAATGGAATTTTCGAAAGTAATTTAAGAGATAAAAAAATTATCGCCTACCCCACCACCTCTTAAAATTTTATGACATAAGTAATCTACAAATTGGAGTTAAATATATGTTCCCTTTGATCCACTAAATATTCCTTGAACATTTTCCCCAACAATGCAAGGTTGACTACGTGTCTGGCTCAAATAAAAGAAACTGTATAAAACAAATCCAACCAGGCCCAAAGGTCTAGTAGGGAAGACACTCGAGTGGCTGCGCAGGTTCGAGTCTTACTCAGTTTAGCGACGCCGACATTTTCCTTAGTCTTCTGGTAGTCACACCAAGTAAATGTTGATAATGTACTTTGAATACTATTAGGGATCCCTTCCTTATTGCATGGTCAAAGAAGACTATATAGCCTATATTGGCGAAGACAACAGAACTGCAATTTCACAATATTGAATAAACTCAAGAAAACACCAGTCAGATCAGAATTGCCATTATCGGTACATGACATGGCGACCTTCACACTAGAACGACCTGAGCTGGGGTTTCCAGGAAATACTTTAATATTTAAATCTCTTTTCACTTTTGTTAATATAGGAAAAAAGAGTTGAACTTTATCGTTACACAACGGTACATAGAAAATCATATTTACATTTTTCCTTTCTTTAGTGTAGGAGAATTTTGCCTACTTGTACAATGTATATCCATGTTAATACGGTATGTATGTATATAGTTTTCGTAATTATTGACATTAGCTTTGGTGGCTACGTATTGGTTAGATACTACAAATATCAAGCGTTTAAGTACAGCACCTGTTCATGAGATAAAAATATCCACGAACCCAATCTAAGGTAACTTTCCAATCTGTTAGTTAGATTAGGTTAGAAACTGCATAGTTTAGTCTTAACTAACTAACTCTATGACTTATGAAACTCGCAAGTTCATCGCCGTAGTAAAAAAAAACGTTTGCCATTGGATTCTTTCCTGGCCAACATGAAGCCAGTTTTCATCACGAACACCTGCTTCTCGAAGATCTCTTCTAATATTGTCCTCCCAACGACGTCTCGGTCTTTCCAATGGTCTCCTTCAATTCGGCCTTCCAATCAGAATAGAATATAATCTTCGTTTTCCCCCATCTGAGCTACATGGCCAGCCCACCTTGGTTGTCGCGATTTCATTATTTTTACGACATCTGGTGAATCGTACAGACCGTGGAGTTCTTCATTATGCAGTCTTCTCCACTTTCAAGTCATCTCGTCCCGTTTGGGCCGTATATCTTTTTCAAAACCTTATTTTCAAACACTTATTATTATGTTCATCTGCTAGGGTCGTACTCTAACTTTCTCAACCGTAAAGTATTAACGGCTGAATAACCGTTCTGTATATTGTCAATTTCAATTTCCTTGATATTAATCGCGATGTTAGAAGTTTTTGGACTGAATAGAAACATGCGTTACCCGATACTAAGCTACTTTTTATTTCTTCCGTGACCTCATTTTTGCTTGTTACGTATGCTCCCAAGTATTTAAATTTGTTTACTTTCTCTATGACCTCATAACTAATTCTTATGCTTTTATTTCCTTTTTTCCCTGTGTTTCGGCTTGTTATCATGTATTTTGTTTTATCTATGTTTGCCTGTAGACCTATCTCATCGCACGCTTCTACTAAGACATCGGTGTTGCTTTGTAGTGCATCTATATCGTTCCCAATTTAATCTACATCATCCGCGTATACGAATAGTAATTTTAAGTCATTCAACGATAGTCCCTGATTGAATGTCTTACTAAACTTATTTTGCTAGTCAATGAAGCATCAAAATTAAAAGTAATCTCCACATATTATTTTATGAACACAGCATGTACCATCCATGGAAGTGCAATATCTTCTGATAAACAAATGAAGATCCTTTATCTTCATTTATATTTGGAGAAGTGGCGTCGTAAGGCAATCTGGGGCCCGGGGCAAATGGCCTTGATTGAGGCCCGTTTACGAATAAAATCGTGCGCGCACACTGCTACTGTTGGTCGGAATATCTTATTTTCAGTTATTCCGAGCCCCGCGGGAAAACTGGGGGCCCCACGGGGCCAAGACAGATGTCTTGCCGTAACCTATACATGGGAATGATTATTCAGATTGTGGAGAGTAATTACAGTCAAGCGCGCAAGTGAGAGTACTGGAACGGCATAGCTATTACGTCACCGACCTCTGGTTAGTGAAGAACCTGTCTTATCTATAGAAGCTTGCGCGCTTCAACTATTTACCAATCAGTGCAATAAAGCAGCGTGTGTTAGAACTTTCGATCATAGAAAATATTTTCTTGAGAACATAACGCAGTAATAATTTGTCGTAAATTTACTGGAATTGCTGTTTTGAAGATAAAAGAATGTAACAAGAAAAGTGGGGAACAGATGTTGACTTACGTTCCATTCGTAAAAGATAAAGAATCTCATCTAGAAAAGTGGAAAAAGCTACAAGTACTAAAGCCCGCTAGTACTGAGTAGAATGAATTGTCTATTCGATCTTAGAACCATGTGTTGTCACTTATAACTATCAACTGTTCGCAGCATTACATGAATGACAGGGTTATTTGTTTATTAATAATAAAGAATGAAACTAACAGTTACTGACACTTTCGCAGCGTCTGACAATGCCCATTTTTTCTTTCGGTCATCATTCAATACGGACCTTTCATTTCAAAAACAATTAACACACACAGTTCGTTGTTGCCAATCTCTCTCAACGGTAGAGAGAGCATTTCCTTCCGAGCGAGGAAAGTTCCACGTCGACCTTCTTTATGAACTTGCACCGGCTACTCGCAACCACTCTTTTGCCCAGCTTCTAATCTTTCCACATGCTATACCTCCAGAGAGGTTAGCCATAGATGCAACTAAATACAACCAAGAAAGATAATACTAAATAATAAATAATGAAACAGCATTACAGTGATCAATTCTCACCAAAATTTTAGGTAATACAAGAGTATGTGAAAAGTTAGAGATTACTTACATATTAGGGGGTCCGATTTTGCTCTTAATATGATGTGATATAAAGGTTCTTAAATTTTTCAACCCTACAAAGAATATTTTACGATAACTTGTCAGGATATTTGTAAAGGAAAAAAGTCATCGAAATATTAAAGGTGTAATATTGCAAGTTGTTTAACATTATACCTAGAACATTAAAAAAATATATCAAAGTGTTATGAGAGCCATCTTTGGTAGCTGAAGAAAAATTCAAATAAAATTAAGTCATTTTTATTAAGTTAATTTGGCTTTATAGTTAGAGTTCTTTTAAAGTAATATTAGTTAACCTTACCTTACTTTTCTGGATATTTAGTGATATTTACATCATGTCGGAGTGTGACATTCAACGGCAAGTACAACTTCCAGGGTAAACCATAGAGAAAGAAGTGGTTAAGGTCTATCTATATTCAGTTACCATCAGTGGCGGCATAAGAGGATCTAGCGGTGCCCTCGACCCAGCCCCCAAATGCCCTAATATTCCCTGTCGGTCACCGACGCAAATGAATAATCGTTTGTTAAGATTAATTAATGGAGCATATCGATGGTGCTCGGTGACGCAATAGCTATGCCGTTTCAAGACACCTAAATTGTGCGCTTGACTGTAATGGTTCATGAGAATGACTACACAATCTGAAAAACCATTCTTATGCATAGGTCACGACGAGTGAGCGAGTTTCGGCGATACCCCTTGGGCCCTCAAATTTTCCTGCGTGGCTCGGAATACGTAGTAGTGTGCGCTCACGATTGTGTTCGCGAACGGGACTACATCACTTGCCCCGAATCCCAGATTGCCTTACGTCGCCTCTGGTTACCATTTAGGATGGCCATTCGTTCTGCTTTTGATGGTTATGTCCTGTGTCTGTCTTAACAGTCGACTGGGACCCTGATTCGTCCTGCTTTAACTGTCTCGCTTAAAATATTTAATTTCCTTCTATTCTGATAGTTTTACTCACAGACATTTTGAATAATTTGTAAATTTTTAGTACATTTCAGGGTAGTATATTTTTAGCAGCTAGAATGCTTTCCGAAATATCTAGATCTGACGAAGGAAAAAAAAAAATAACTTGAGTCTAAATTCCAAGTTTGTGTAAACTTAGGAGAGAGCAAGAGTGGAACGTGCAGTGACAGTTTTAAAACCTTCCAGCAAAACAAATAAATGTCTTCTAAAAGGGGATCTACAAAGAGCGAAATATCAACAATAAGGTAAGAGGTATAATACGTGGGTACATTCTATGGAATTTCACTACCAATGGGAAGTAGTAACTTTGGGTCGAGGAAATTTTCGAACCTCTCCACATTCCAAATAGTGCTCCGCAATCAGCCCAATCTTACGTTGGTCTAGAAGTGCTTAGTTTAAGCAAAGAAGATATAACTACCGCATATTTTGAATTTATTTATGGCATCTTTGGTTCAGGATGGAATAAGGTAGGATAGAGGATGTGGAATGTATTAACCACGGTCTTCCTTAAGGTATCATCTTGGCATTCGCCCGGTGAAACTGAGGAAAACCCTGGAAAACATCTGTCAGGATAGTTGGCAGTGGAGTTCAAACCCACGTGCCGATCCCGAGTCCACGACGTTACTACGGGAACTGGGGAGCTACCATACGTCTGTGCTTTTCGCGGATATGTAATCTATTTTGTTCATTGAATTTCTACAGAACTTCAGCATTCCATCTTGTGCCTATACAGTAGGTCTATTCATTTCAATTATTATTATTATTATTACACGCTTTGTATTAATTTGCTCTATTATTATCTCTGGAACAAATTTTGTAAATGATTTTTAACTTAATTCCCATCATCCGATTTCTTTGAAATTTTGTAAACTTGTTTGCTTCCGATGACAATACAATATTCAATTATTAGATATACAATAGAATAATTCAGTTAAAATTTAATTAATTAATTAATTAATTAAATAATTAGAAATTATCGTTAAATGCACACAACGCCGTATCTATTGTGTAAAGTTTGGGTTGCCTATCTCGCAGGGAGTTTAATATTCATCAACATGCACGGCAGTGCATGAGCCAAGTTCTTTACGTCAGAAAACGTCAGCACTGCCAGAAGCATGTTATACAGGAACAAGAGTTTATGGCAAAATCGACGATTTGGGGGCCCCGTAAAAAAAAAGATGTTAAAGATAGGAATATGAGCTTTTGCCGTTAAGGAGATATGGTAAATGTGTGCAGATGTGCAAAATTTCATATTCGTATCTCAAACTATGTTCTAGTTGTGGACCCCTGAAATTGCACATTTTAGGCTAACTGACTCACTCACACTCACTGACTCACTCATCATATTGTTTAGGGTGTTTGGAGTAAGCTAGAAACATGAAATTTGGTATGAAGGTAGAGGATGATTAATAGATAAAGGAAAAATTCCGACATTTTGAAAAGATCGCCATCTTGGATTCAAAATGGCCGCCAAACCTAAAATTTCAAAGAATACACAGCCTAAACGACTAAAGCTAGAACACTGAAATTTGGTGTGAAACTACATCATTGATAGCAAATTAAGAAAACTTTTTAAAATTTTGAAAAAGTCGCTATCTTGGATTCAAAATGGCCGCCAACCCTAAAATTTTAAAGAATGCACAGCCTAAACGGCTGCTGCTAGAATAACGAAATTTAGTTTGACAGTACAACATTATTAGTAGATTATGAAAATATTACAAAATATCTCTAAAGACGCCATCTTGGATCTAAAATGGCGGACGTCATAAATCCATTTTCCACACTGCTTGAGCCAGAGATACGAAATTTGACATAATGATGTATTATCAAGAGTAGTTTAGGAAAACAAAACAACGTTTTAAAAAGTCACCATCTTTGATTCAAAATGGCAGCTGAAATACCATTTTTCACATCGTTCGAGATAGAGAAATGAAATTTGGTATGACAGTGTATCATCACGAGTATGTCTCGAAAATATAAGAAAACGTTAAAAATGTGTCCATCTTTTATCCAAAATGCCTGCCTAAGCCCCACTTTATAACGACTGAAGCTAGAGAAACGAAATTTGGTATGAAGGTGTACCATTACGAGTAGGTTAGAATAAATTCGGCTCGTCTCCCCTAGTAGGGTGCAGTTCCCAGCGGGAGCCTGATTGCGATAAAGGGGTGCGCCCCAGCGAGGCCATCTTGGAATTCTGGAGCCAGCGCCCCAATGAGGCGAAGCGAGCATATAAATTACACAAGTGTAAAAAGCTGCGAAATACGAGCAAAAGCACCAGGGGTGCAAAATGTCCAGTCAACTCCTTCAACCTTAAAACGTGGTGAAATGGAATATGGATGAGCCTAGCTCCTCGCGCCAACTTCCAATACTCCTGCGTATCCCACCAAGTTTTACTCGTCACAAACGTTAGCACTGCCAGGAACATGTTATACAGGCAGAATGTGGAAGTTTCCCCCATTCTGACGCAGCGCTCCGGAGTATGAGGGAATATCTGCATCATGGGGCGCAGTGCCCTGCAGATTCTGGTTGTGATAAAAGGACGCAGTTCCTCCAAACTCCTCAAGTTCGATGCGCGGCCTGCCGTTGGATTCTTGGCGCAGCGACGCGAGCGAATCGAGCGGAGTATCAACACGCACGGCAGTGCATGCAGCCGAGTTCCGCCTGTCACAAAACGTCAGCATGCTATACAGGAACAAGAGTTTATTGCGAAATCAACGATTTTGAGGTTCTGTAAGAAACAAGATGTTAAAAATTGGAATATGAAATTTCGAATTATGACGGTATATCATCACTAGTAGATTACAAAATATCTGCAAAGACATCATTTTGAATCCAAAATGGCTGACTTCATAATTCAATTTCCAGACCGTTTGAACTAGAGATACGAAATTTGGCATAAAGGTTTATTAACAAGAGTAGTTTAGGAATAATTTGCATTTTTGAAAAAGTTGTTAACTTGGATCAAAATGGCCGCACAAAAACTTTTTCCATACCATTCGAGCTATAGAAATGAAATTTGGTATGAAGGTGTACCATCACAAGTAGATAACGGCAATGTAAGAAAAACTTTTTAAAAATCGCTCTCTTTAATTCAACATAGCCGCCCAAATACCATTTTCCAAACCACTGAAGCTAGAGAAACGAAATTTGGTATGAAGGTGTACCATCACGAAAATGTTTCAATAAATCGATCAAACCACCGCTATGAGGTGCAGCCCCCGAGGGGATATGGAAAAGGTCTGCACAGCATGGGGCGCTGCCCCCAGAAAGTCTGATTACAATAAAGGGGGCGTAGCCCTAAAAATTTGAAGTTGGGGCGCACAC